>JARHVA010002669.1:0-197500 GCA_037957365.1 Torreya grandis
CTTTCTAATTTAAAAATATTCTTTATTTATTTTTAATATTAATAAATTTCATGAAACTAATTACATCATAAAATATAAGTTATAAGTACTTAGTTTATATTACATTCGATGATATCCTAATTATTTAGTATTTGTATGTAATAAAAAATAACCTAAGATGAAATTAAAATAAAATTGAGGTGGAAACTGGTCCACTTTATAAATTTGAAAATAGTTTCATTAAATATGACAAAATAATTAGTTTTATGGACACCCCAATGTCACCTACTAAATAAGGACATAAATAAATAAATAAAGTCACCCCAAAGTCACCAATTAAGTCACCACAATATTAATTTTGAAAGACCCCAAATGTCACCTCTCAAGATACCCTTATGTCTCATATTAAGACACCCCTAATATCATATGCTAAAGACAAAAAAAACGTTTCCTCTAATGCCAACATAACATGACCTCTAAAGTCACCCCCAATTTCACTTGATGGATTCATATGTTCTTAAGGCAACCAAATGATACCCTATAGAGATGTCTCCCAAATGTGAATTTAAATATACTTAAGGGTTCTAATCTCATCAAATAAAATCCTTTGTAATTTTATACTAACTTTAGGAGGTGAATTTTAATGGTTTAAATATTACAATGGTTCTTAATTTTTTCTTTCTTTGACCATTGAAAGTTACATTAGTTGTCATTAGGGTAGTAATTTGGACTCTATTTGTCTATAAATACAAAGGAATTCAAATTTATTTGGGCATAATAAAATAAAATATATAGGATTCATTACTCATGGAGAATCTTCTATAAAATTACAAACATTTGTTGGAGAACTCAAATTCATAACATATAGAGTACATAGCACTAGTTTCCCATAAATGTATATTATATATACTCTAGAGGGACATGATAAGTTGATTATACATTTGTTTTAAACAAGCCCTAAAATATTTTTTTATTTCCTTATAGTTTTAAAGCATCACTATGTATTCAATAAATTATCATTATTAGTATTATTTACTTTGCATGTAATCAAAAGGAGTGAACATTATAGATAAAATAGTATCTAATATGATATCCTTAAAATTTTAATGACACAAATATAGCATCCAATTAGATATGTTGAAATTTTAAATGTTATAATAAAAATTGGATAAACCCCCTTAATTAAAGATCCATAAATGTTTATTTAAGTAAATGGATTTTTAGGGAAATAAATAATAATAGATGATCACTCAAGAAAAAACATCAAATACTTCTTGGATTTTATGGTGGCTTTGTCTATGGTACTCAGTAAATGATATTATTCTCCTTCAAAGGTAGTGGTGAGAATAATGGGGTCTTTAACACATCTCTATACCTTATTTTTTAACCATCAGGAGGTAGCTAAACATTTATAATAACCCAAAGACATGGACCTACATATCTGAGTCAAGTTTATACCTTATGTTCAAATCTCTATTTTATAATAATTTAAAAATATCTTGGGTAATGGTAGTCTAATTAAAACTAGATTAATGTCATTTTGGTTTGGAGTGATATTACATAATAAGTGTTTACAAAAATGGCAAAGTGAAATTAATTGATTCATTTAAGGTGTAGTAAGCCATCGGTGATATCATAAAGATGGATGTATCAGAGGTTAGGAGATAACATTTCATATATTTAGAAAACATTGATAGGGAAGAAGATCTAGCAGATTATTTTTAAGATCCTCAAGAAGGCACAAATATTTTATTGGTGGATGGTTGATTAAATTTAAAACAAGGGTATCTTTTATCTCCCATTTATTAAGTTTCTATAGGACCACACACACTTAAATGGAATCCCCTTTCATGATTCAGCTAATAGTTGTCATATTGGTGGTAGTGGGTGGATTGTCAAGGGTTATATAACACATTTTTTTTAAAATTTAGGAGTGGTAGGGATTAAGGCATAGACATAATCAAATAATTTTACTTTATTCAATCGAGATATGGGTTATATGGATCCTCTAACTATTGGTCCCATGGGTCCTTCATTGATTAATTTAATATTTTGATCACATTTTACTTTAGGGAGAAGAGGAATCCTAAGGAATTTATTAGAATGGGGTATTTAATTAAGGTTTAGGTAAATATAAGGGTAGTGTTGGAGCCATTTCAAATTAGTTACCAAAATAAGACTAAAGTTAGGTTTAATTTACCAAAAATTCTAGAGAAGAAGATTTTGGATTCACCTAAGTCAATTTCAAGGATGAAAGGCAAAAGGTGTGTTAAGATTTAGGGGAAAAGAGTTATAATCATTATTGAGGAGGATGTGGAGATAGATAAGATTTTAAATTTGTTGAAAACTACTCTGACATTTTTTTTTGGAAAGATAATCACAAGTAAGAATTTATAAATTTATATGGTATAATACTGGAGGATGGTTCTAGGGTACATTTTAGTCTCTCATATAATAGTCAGGAGATGACTTTCTTTCATTTTCAAATATAAATAAGATGTTAGATTTTTTTTTAAATAGATCATTTTAAGGGGTCATCTCCATTAAATCTAAAGAAGTGGTAGTCAGGATCTGATCCTTAGGTGGAGAGGTCCTTGACACAACCAATTTGGGTTAAGATTTTGGGCTTACCTTTGGAGTTTTTGACTTCATAGGGATTTAAGGCCATTTTGGATACCATTTGGACTTTTATCAAGGTGGATGATAGATACTTGAATAAGTCTCCTACGATAGTGGAAATAATTTTAATTGAATTATATTGAAGAAGAAATTGGAAGAGCCAACATAAATGGATTATGTTCCTTGGAAGCATATTTAATCCTTAGAATTGTGAGAATTTATTTTAGGTGTGATATATTTAATGCCTATGGCCATCTAAAAAAAATAAAAACATCTCTACACTTCACTTGTAAAAATTGGAGGAGGAATTTAGTATTAAATATAATTACTAACACATGGATAAAAATGATAATAGTGTAGCATAAGTTGGTCATCAGCTAGAAGGGGATAGTAATGGTGAATTCTGAATGAAATTAGTGGGTTCATATATTTTGAGAATCTCTTTGTCTAATGGGGGCATCAATAATGAATCGGGGTGGGAGAGAAATAAATTATGTTGAAGTCTACCTTACACTTGTCTATAAAATATTTTGAGCATTCTATGAATGCTAATGATTAGTAAGTGATGTTTTTAGATCCTATTATCATTTATATTTCTAATCTTTTAGATAATCAAAAGACATATATAAAGGCTAATGGTTATAGAGGCTTACCATTTTAAATCATTAAATAAAAGGAAGACTAAGTTGGGGGATCCCAAGGAAGGTTTGGTGAGAAAGGCAAGAACTAATAAGATAGGAAATGGGATATAATTAGGAGAGAATGTGAGATCTCAAGAAAATAGTGTAGATAATTTGGATGGCAATGGGGAGGTCAAAGCAGAGACTACTCTAGATAGATTTGTTAGGACTTAGATGTACTTTTTAGATTTTGAATGAATTGAATTACTGTATGCTTGACCAACCAAGATATCCCTTACAAGCTCAAGTACCATATGAAACCATGGAAGATGGTAGAATCAAAGGAAGTTTATGAAAATGTAGGATTACAAAGATTTCTCATTCATGGAGAGGTTATATCTCCTATTTATCTCACACATAGTTCAAGGTTATTATGGAAATCCAATAGGGAAAACAAAAAAAACTATTAGGGGGCCTTAGATTAGGGCAAGCCCTACATTAGTGTAATTCATGATCATTTTATCTAGATAAAAATTAAAGGGATGGGGAAAAATTCAAAAAATAATTACCTTAAGAGACTATTTTATTTGCATATGTTGGACATGGTTTTGATTCAAAACACTAAGGTGGAAGGGGCAAATCTTATTGGTAATTTATCAAAAATACTAAATATTGGGAATTTTTGGCCATAGAATCTACTATAATCTCTAGTGAATTCATCTAAAAATAGAGGAGAACTACTAAGACACTGGTTAGATCTAAATTTTTTATTATCACATTGGGGTGGAACTTAATTATATAGAGTTGGGAAAAACATTCATTGTGGAAAATATTTATGGGCATGATGAGGAGATAAGGACCTTTTGTGAGGTTGTTATTATACAAAAAAATTGGGATCTCGTAATACCATTATTGGGGGAGATTTAAACATAAGCACTAAAATAACTAAAGTATGGGGTGATACAATAAGAAAAGATTCACTAGTTGATTAGTTTTTAAACAAATTTGAGGAGGCTAGGTTGGTGAATATGGAACTTATTAATTTTTTTACCTACTTGGAATAATATGAGAGTTGGTATAGATAGAGTGTCCAAGAGACTTAATCATTTTTAATCTATGATTCCATGTTGAATGGCTCCAAGAGAACTCGATCATGGGTGTCTTATGGAGGTGATTCCAATCATAATCCCATACTATTTTATATTTAAAGTAAGGACATTATGCCTCTGAGCTTATTTAAATTTAATCCATTATGGTTCAATGACATTGGATTAATCAATATGATTAATGACAAGTTGGTAGCATTTGATGTTATCTCTAAGGAGTCTTTCTAGTTTTCAATTACCAATAGATTTGAAAAGAGTTAAGATGGTTGTAGTCAAATTAGTTACAATCAAGCGTTAGGAAGTTGAATAATAAATTTTAACTATGTAAGATCAGATTTCTAATTTCTATGGTCAATATTTTAAAAAGGTTTATGATGAGATTACCACATTATGGCTAAAATATTTTGAGCTATATAAGACTAAATTATTGGTGGATATTGAAGAGCAATCGAGATTGAAAATTAGAGCATTGTGGCTAAAAAAAGTGATGAAAAAACAAAATAAATTTAGAATTTGTTAATCATTGTAAAATAAAAATAAAATATGGGAAATGAGAAAGGAAGATAGTTCTATTGTGTGTAAGTTTTAGGAGATAGTTGGTTTGGTAGTATCCCATTTTGAGAATTCATATAAGGAACATGATAAATTCAACATAGTGAAGATCATTTTAATATATTGTTTTTTCCCTATGTTCATCAATGAGGAAAATAATGATAGGCTTATTGAAGAAGTCTGTAAGGAATAGCTTTGGTTTATCCTATCAAATATATTTAAAAAAAAAAAGGGGGGGGGGGCTTGATGGATGGATGGGTGAATTCTTCAGTGGGTTTTTTGATTTGCTTTCTAGGGACATGTTAAGATTGGTGAAATATTCAAGTAAATGGGGAAGATTCTCAAGGATTTTTATTTCACCTTCATTGCTCTCATTCTACATAAAGACACCTCAATCTCTTTTAATTATTTCCAGTAATTTCCTTATATAAATGTATCTATAATATCATTAAGAAAATTAATACCATAAGGATTCAAATGATTTTTTCTAAAACTATTTCTAGTGAGTAGTTTATCTTATTACATAGGAGAAAAAATCATGATGTTATTGGGGTAGCCTATGATGGATTCCACTCTATTAGAATGAGGAATTTTCCAAGACCTTTGAAAGATAAAAATATATCTATTTGAGATTACTAGTTATCCATATTGGGTTTTTTTTATATATGATGAATTACATATTAAGTTTTTTAACTTCTATTTACTTTAATTTATTAATAAATGTCTCAACAATAATATTTTCTAGACCCATATGTGGATTAAGTCAAATTTTTCATATTTCTCCACTGCTCTTCTTACTAATCACTGAGGGGCTTAGTTAGGCCATCCTAGAAGCTAATACATTTGGTTTTGTCAAATAGGTTAAGGTTGAAAGGGCTATTTTTCTCATGCATTTTATTTTTTGGAAGATGTGAAGTTATTCAAAAAAATATCTCACAAGGATATTACATTGTTAAAGGAGTCTTTGGGCATATTTTGTGTGGATACTAGGATGGAGTTAAACTTTAATAATTCTATCATCTCTCTAAATTATATTTAGGTTCATCAAATTATTTGAGTTCCTGGGGTTTTTTAGTTTTAACAACTTGACCTAAAAATTAGTTTTAAGTATCTATGATTTTAATTTAATCCAAATCATTATGGGCCAATGATTGAAAATCATTAATTAAAAACATGGAAATAAGACTATAGTGTTAGTGTAATAGATGGTTCTCCTCGGTGGTACACTTACTCTTATGCATTTGGTGTTGGATGTTATTCTAGTATATTGGATATTTGTAGCTCACATTTGAAAAGGTGTCCTAGAGAAGTTTCATAAATAAATTTACATATTCCTATGGAATAAAATAATTGAAAAACAAGGTATCTTTTCAGTCAAATGGAAGTCCATTGCTATGCCTAAGGATGTTGGAGGGTGGGACCTAGAAAAAAAATCCATCTATTTAGTGAGGCCTTTGTTGAAAATAGTATTTTAAGTCTTATATTGGAGGAGTTATTATGGAATTAAATTATTTTACAAAAAAATATTGAGCCACTTAGTTTTAAAATGAGTATTAGAAGCCATGTCAAACACTGCTACAAAGTTTCTATTATCTATAAATCCACCATGAATGTTTTTCCTCTTATTGGTAATTATATGAATTATAAGGTGCATAATGGTGATAAAAATAGAGTGGGGATTTACCCTAAGCTCATATGTAGTGGTAAATTAAAATTTACTAATTGGTTGACTAATACTTTTTAGGACCTAGGTATTTCTTGTTTGGCATAATAGTAGATCAAAACTGCTCTAGACAACCTAATTTTGCTACCCTAATTATAAAACCTTAATTTTGTATTCATCCAATCCATCATAATTAAATTTAACTTAGTATCCAAAATCCCACACTAACTTTACCATAATTTTATTATTACCTCCATCTTACCCATCTAATATTACCACATTAATCAAATAATATCATTTGATCCTATCTAATCCCACAAACCTTCCCATAAATAATTATCTAGATTAATCAGTATTAATTAATTTTATTGATTCTTAATTAATTATAAAACAATAAAAATAATAAAAATAAATAAATAAATCATATCAACCAACTCATTAAACTATACAACCAATTTATGAAACTAGTCAACCAACTCCCTCAAAAACTCTTTAAACTAAGAAAACAACTCATTAAACCAATGAAATAACTCCCTCAATATCCTCACTAAAAAAATTCTCTTGTATTTGCTTAATCAGATTTTTAAAAAAAAAATTTAGAGTAAGAATTAGAGTAATTTTTTTGTTTCTATTCAAGCTCTAAGTTTTAGCATACAAATTTATGGCACGTCGAGTCAGACAATTCCCATTTTGATTTATCACACATTTTGATTATTTTAGATAATATTTTTAATTATTTTTAGTGTTTAATAGGATTATGCTTAGTCTTGATTTAGGTTATATTCCTTATGGGTAGAAATCTAGATTCTATTTGCCATTTTTAGACCTTTATTTCTATTTTATGAAATCTAATTTTTCATTTTTTATTTTAGCATTCCTAATCTCATGAATGTCATTTTTTGTCTAAGGATTGGCCTTTTCATGTCTTATTTAAGTCTTAGAGATCTCCCAAATAGGTAGTGGCATTTTTTGCACACAAAGTGGTGGGTTTTTTCATCCAGTGGCATTTCTACCCACCTTATGGCCTTTATGCACACCCAATTGCATTTTTCCACACATAATGGTGTTTTTGATAGAATAAGTATCATTTTTTCCTCATTATAACATTTTTAATCATTATTATCTATGTTCTTATCATTAATGTTTGTGCTCTGATTACTAGCATTTATGCACTGTGTTTTAGTGTTTTTTCCTTCTTTGTTTAAACTTGAAATAAAGGTTTGATGAATACGTACATTTATAGATATCTAGCTTATGTTACACTGATTCAATAAAAAGGACTCTAAATCATATAAATTTAATCACATAATGATAATCAATTAAATAAATAATTTTCTTATATATTTATATTATTTGTGTTTAATTAAATCATGTATGTTTTTCTCTCATGCCTTCAAGAGATCATGAAAATAAGAAATAGTTCAGTTTCTTATGTCTCCTTAGATCTAATGTATGTATGTTATTTTCTCACAATATAATACAATATTGGAAATAATAAATGGTTAGGACATTAATTTTTCCTAGGGGTTTAAAAACTTTGATTTTACAAACAAGTGTTAGCCAAAGTCTATTTTATTACAAACTATTAATATTCCTTGAAGTTGATGTAGTCATTGACTAAGCAAAAATTAATTTTTACCTAGTTTTTATGAAGTGAGATAGTTCACAATGAATACTTAGGCCTTCAACAACAACATTGTATCAAAATTTTTGGCCTTATGTAACCTATATTACAAGCCTTTTATCCATGATTGCATAGAGGTGCCAAGAAATAGAATTCCCCAAATCTACTCAAAATGTACCTTCAAGATATATCTATGGGTCACTATTTGGTTTCATGATCACTTGATTATAATAGGTTATTATTTTGTGTGTGTTATTATTTTTTACCCTTTGTGTAAAACTTGTTTAAAACCAAATAATCTTGAAAACAAACTTAAACAAAACCATGGCATTAACAACTAGATATCATTCCAGGATGAATCAAAACCTTAATATGGAAAATTAGTTTGATCACAATCCATCAAATTTTGATGAACCTTTTAATCTAGAACAATTTCATGGTAAAGATGATGATAGCTATTGATATGTGTTTTATACACACCCTAAAAATATTATAAGGTGGCCTCTCATATTTTAGGATCAGTGAATAGACTCACTCAAAGGCATGAGTTATAGGGTATTCAATTTTATAACAACCTATTGAAAGATTAAAAGTGAGCTATACAGATTGTTTACCATGGGTAGACTAGCTATGGATGAACCTAGATATACTTGGAGTGGGTGGAAGGATTATTATTCTAAATAAGGTGGGTATGATTTCAAATTAAACTTCAAAAAGAGGGAAATTTAAGGAAGAAAATAGAGCCTATTGATAACTAGGGATGAAGCCTTTCAAGGCTAGAACTTAAACATAGATAGGATGAGGAATCTAAGCCAATATGTGTTGAAATTTTTTTTTATCACACCAATAATAAAATATAGTGAAGAGCCAAAGGAATCATAACACAATATACTCAAACATGCAAAAATCAAAGATTGTCTAATTTTCAGATTGGTATTGCACATCTACAAGATGGTTATGAAAAGCATGCAAAATATATTCAAATCACCTATATTTAAAAAAGAATGATTGTATTTAAAATAGATAACTCATACAAAATAAAATCACTAAGATAACATAATGATGTAATTTCTTAATTAATCTAAAAAATTGGAGAATAATCAAGATTTACATATAGAGACAAATTCAGGCATAACTCTTTCCAATTTCTTATTAATTTGAATAGCCAAAAGTGTCCTCCCGTTGAGATAAGGAAGTTACATATATTTATAAGATTGGGATGGGGAAGGTCTCATCTCTTCAAGGTTATCATAAAATTACAAGTTTAAAATTAAACCCTTTGTTCATAAATCATGCAAAGATGCATGTATAATAATAATGCCAAAAATAGACTTTCCAACTAAAAATGCAATATGCATGTATAATAAATAGATTACGAACTAAAGTCACACTTTGGTGATAACATCAAAACACATAATCATTATTAGATTAAAGTTTTGATGTGGAACCATTAACATGAGGATTCGATGGACTACCTACAATTATAATTGAGGCAAGGACTAATATTTTTGAGAAGTTAGGGGAAAATCATAAATAGTTATATACGTGGGATCGACCCAAAAGTTACTTCCTTCAATTTTATCCCTTTACCTTGTGTGTAATATGCATAAAATTATTTATCTATAATTTCAAAATTAAGTAATGAAGACTTCAATATTATGATGGCATCATCCATTAATTTTTGATCTCTTGAATTCAGTTGCTAGAGATTCTACTCTCATTACCCTATCCTTAAACACATTAACCAACTACACTAATTCATCATTGGTTTTATAAATATTCCCTTCAACTTATTTCATAAAGTCTTTGATAGTCAAAAAAATAATATTCTAAAAATTAGGTTTATTGACAAGCTCCCCAACTTGGGTGATCACCCTTGTAAATCTTATGCCTCTTGATATGTATAGTTCGTCACTCTCATGACTGATAAAAAGTCCTAAAAACCTCCTTATATATATACATACATACATATATATATATATATATATATATATATATATATATATATATATATATATATATATATATATATATATATATATATATATATATATATATGTATGTATGTATGTATGTATGTATATATATATATACATACATACATATATATATATATATATATATATATATACATACATACATACATATATATATATATATATATATATATATATATATATATATATATATATATATATATATATATATATATATATATATATATATATTCCAATTTAGGGAAGCATACCTCTCAGAAATCACATAGTTCAAATACCAAAAAGCATCCATACTAGCCATGAGATGTACATGATCGAAAGCACTAATCCTTGAGTACTAAACTATGAAATTCAATCTCATTTCCACATCCTTCATCTTATTTCATAGTGTAAAAATATATGCTCTGTTGACTTGACTAACTACCCTAAAAACCTTGATGTTGTAAACAAATATTGTATAGCATAGTTGCTTCACTCTGAACATCAACAATAACTTCCTAAGGGGCCTATTTAATTTGTATTTGCTTCCATATTTTTAATACTTACTCAATACTCTATTGCATTTATTTAATTTCATCTCTAGTGGAATCCATAAAAGCATTGAAATCCTCAATATATTCAATAGAGTTATTGGGATTTTTCTTAGGCTTCTTTGCTAAAGAGAAGAAGTTATCTCTTTATTCAAATTTCACTTCACCCTTTGTTCTCATGTTCACCATTTTCATATTCCTCACTCTTTAAATAGTCCCACTTTCATAAAAAGTACAATCTATAATTTTTACTAAGTTCTAGCTTTACCAGATTGAATAAAATGTGACATGATCACATATTGATGTTATCCAATGCTTAGAAGAGTCTTGAATTAGTGAGCCAAATGCCTTAAACCTAATTCCTCATCAACACTATTAAATAATGAATATGCTCTTTATTATTCCACTATAGTGTTTATAACATTATATGTAGTAGTAGCGGATCAATTCTAGTCACTTATACTTAGATGTTGGTTACATCTGGGTATAACCAATAGTCTTCCATTTTGTTGAAGCTCCTTGTCATGTTTTTTAATAATATGGGCATTGGGATGCCTTATATTTATTGATATATATGATGATATACCTCATTGTATATCCTTATTATTTCATTTCTATATCTATGAATGAACATGAAAGAAAATCTTCCCAAACCCTGTTTTCCAAATATTCATCTGAGGGCTACCACTCCTAACCATAGCGTTTGTAAACTATGGCCATCATTTCATCAAATAAGTAAGACATTATATAAAAATTATTTTACAATATCCTTTTATTAGGGTATAAAACCTATGATTTTTACTAGGAACTTAGAATCTCCCCAAGTGTCACTAGTTCACTAGATGTTAGGAGTATATCTAACCATAGAACCCATTCAATGTAAACATATGCAATATTTAGGAAACCATATAGTATATTCAAAAGGGAAATAGTGATCATTATTACTATTATAAATTTTATAATGTAATTGGAGGAGATAACCCCTTTAGGATTTATCCTCTTACCGTTTGTAATCCATTATTTTAACTTTCCATCTATTGTGTTGTGATCAACCCAAAGATTGGCTGAGACTTGATTATAAATAGTTTCAAAGATAGGGGACCATAAGGTATATCTATAGTGTCATACCTAAAATATAATTAAAGGTATTCTTGAATCTCCTAAAATGTAGAATATTCTAAAAAATGGACCTATTAATAAACAAATCTTTCAAGAAGTGAATATATAGCATTAACTCAGGTTTAACCACTGCATGGTGGAGTCCTTGCTCTTTTATTGGTAGAAAATCATCAATTTATTACTTTTATTTTAAAGATATTTAATCTTCATTAAATTTTTATTAGATAGATTCCACCTATTCCTAGAGCATTGACTAATGTGGAAACTTGAAATTTAGTGCACTCTTCTCGAATACCATATCTTTATACTCTGACAATTCTACAAATGAATATGGGGAGGGGACTAAGGGCTTACCCTATTATGAAAAAGAGTCCAGTTTTTACCTTTTTTCACTTTAATTGCATTAATGTCTCTATTGGGTCATTCTACACTTGTTAGCTGAATAAAATTACAACTCATTTGGCATTGGGGAAGCTCAAAAATGCACTCATTTGGTTGAAAGAATAATGGAAAAGTGATTTTTTTAGCATAGATTTTGATTATATCATTTGGATGCCTAAGTATTGAATTTATTAATGAGCCTTCAATGTATATAATGAACTTTTTATTTAATTTCTAGTTTAATTTAAATGTGCCAATTATTTTTGGTAAGTGCACTTACTTGCCAAATGGAAATCGTTCATTAATTCTTTGTGTTTAGTCATCAATTTTGAGATAACTATTAGTTATTTATTGATTTGGTTCTTGACCATGTTATCATTTTTTTCCCTTTTATTTTTTTTCCAAGCCTTCCTCAAATAATTCCACTTATCAAATCCTTGTTAACCTAACCCTTTAAATCTCCTTACTGTGTTATGCAGGTCTCATAGTGGTGAGTCACCATAATCAAGCAATGTGGCTTGATATCAAATCATGAGATCTTTGACCATTATATTTACATAAATTTTGAAGATAAATCTTCCCATGGCCTTGAGTTACCATGATCAAGACATGTGGAATGATCTCGATCACCCAAAAAACATGAAAGCCCATAACCACTAGAATGTAGACTAAAGAATCATTTAACCCTTTTGTAGGTCTAATTTAATGAGAACGTACTAAGTGTCAATTTATTAGAACCCTATAGGCTTGAGACCTAGGAACCATTAAAACATGGGAACATGGAACCATTATATTTTTTGGTAAACTGATGAATTCTCCATGTTTCCATTTTCATGAGAATATGCCACATGTTGATCACTCAGAACCCTAGAGGCTCAGAAGCATTAGAATATGAGAATGTGAAACCATTAGATTTATTGATAAACAAATGAAATATTTTTGTTTATATTTTAATGAGAACATGGCATATGGTGAATTCATACATCCTAGGAAACCAGAGGATTTAATCTTTTAAAAACATAAAATCTTCTTGAGACTTAAAAATATTGTAAACATCTATATTTTTGAGTGACATAAAAGCCACGTGTGTCACAATCACATGGAATCTAATAGTATGGGCCTAATTGGAGAATATTAATTATTCTTGGTCTTTAAAATTATGATCTAAAATATACCAACTAGGATGTATAAATAATAGTACCATTAGCTCATAAATTAGAACATCGACATTAAAATAAAACTATTGAAACTAAAATGCTCAAAATGACATAAGATACTAGTTTAAACTTTGATTTTCACAATTTAAACTCATGTAATGCTATATTATATATAAATAAATATAGATTAAAAATACATTACAATCAAGTAATTAATTTCAAGGATCATGGCTCCCCAAATAAAAGTTTTACAATAATGGGTCCCTGTTTCAAAATTTACAATTGGGGGGGGGGTGTTTATTATGACATAAAAAATGGTTACTCACAATGAAAAATACTCCTGAGTATTTTGAGAACCAATAATTTCATAAATATATTATGGTTAAATGTTAGTCTTAAGAGAAAAAGAATAAGTAAATATAACTTCTGGAACAAACTCTTACTTTTTGATGCAACATACTGACCTTCCCATTCTTTAGATTAGTGTGTGATCTACTGAAATCAATTTCTCTTGGTCATGAATAATTTGGAAAAGACCCAAGTAAAAAATTTAGGTTTCATTTTAAATTTTGACTTTGAAACCAATGAAAAAAATAAACCCTGGGTATTGCTTTGCTACCAATCAAGCATCTATAGCCCCAACAAAGATACCTCTAGTTCCACCTAAAGCCTTGCTCTACTACCAACCAGGTCTCCATAGTCCTAGTAGTGTTTACTTGAATTACCTATCCTCTATTAGCTTTCATATGTATGTGTGTGTGTGTGTGTGTGTGTGTGTGTGTGTGTGTGTGTGTGTGTGTGTGTGTGTGTGTGTGTGTGTGTGTGTGTGTGTGTGTGTGTGTGTGTGTGTGTGTGTGTGTGTGTGTGTGTGTGTGTGTGTGTGTGTGTGTGTGTGTGTGTGTGAATATGTATACGTATGTGTGTATATATGTATATGTATATGCATATGTATGTCTATATGTTTATTAATAACATAGATATAGAATGGTTAGGAACCACCTTTGGTTGGTTGTATGAATAAGAAATCTTATTGGTTAATATATCCCTATCAGTGTGTATCTAGTCCTCTGTTTATCATCTCATGGCCAAGTTTTAGCATGTGATAGTGAAATACATCTTTTGAAATGAGAAGATTTTATAGAATTTGCATGAATATATAATAAAAAGTTCTAATAGCTGAGTAATCTTATTCAATCTAAATAAAATAAAATTCATACCTCAACTCTAAAAAGTCTACTACTGTCAGAATAAATTTACATGAGTACCAATTATTTTCCCTTCAAGTATAATCCCTTTTATTATGGCATATCCTTTTGTATTTAGTTCAATAAATTATTGGAGATAGTTCTACAACATATACAACTAAATTATAAAGTAGGGAACTAATCTATTAATAGTAAAAAAACTATTTTAAAGGAAAACCAAGTGTAGAAAGTAGGAAATTTAATTTATAAAGTAGTAAATCTAATCTAGAAAGCAGTAAATCTAATATAGAAAGTAATAAATTTAATCTAACCTTAAATAAGTATCCATTTATAATTCACTCTGATACATCTTTGGTTGGGGAAACCTTGAATTAAAATTTTTAAAACCACCCATTGAATGGAAAGGTGAGGTCCTTACCTTGGAGGTTTCTCAATTAAAAGGCATTGTTTCCAAGGATTTCAGATACCTAGTATGGTCCAATACACAAGGTAGTGAACTTGTCATGTTCTTATTTCATTAAATGTGATTTATCCTATAGGAACACTAGGTCTAAATACCTAAAAAAATTATTTAGATCTCTTATCAAAGCGCCATTTGAAAATATTCTAATGTTTCTTCAATATATGTAGTCCTTCAGCTATTACATCTTCTATTTGAACTATATCAAGTAGTCTATAAGTTATTCTCTCATCTTCACCCATATAATATTACATGAATCAGTATGATGGTAACTTGAGAGTGATGGGGAAGATTGGTTGTCATTCTTATACCAATATAAAAGGTGAATGCTTGAGAGCTTACTTTTACCTAGTTTTGTTTAGCCACAATGTATATTTTAATAAGAGATGTCATTCTCTTAGTTTATTTTGTGCAATTTTTTTTATGGCATCCATCAAGTTCTTGTTAGTCAAATTAGCTACTCCATTTTCTTGTGGGTAATGGTTTGAAGATAACTTGAGGGTTATATGTGTTGTTCCAAAATTTGTCACTCATTTTTGGGACAACATATGAATTATTTTGGTCCTATAGGCCAAAAGTTCCCTCTTCCCTTCTCAAAAATTGTTCTAGGCATTCAAATTCTCCATTTTTAAGCTTTTTCAGCTAACAGACTTTGATAAAAGAAATCTACAGACTCTATAGGCTTAAATCTATGGACTCTGCAGGAAAGAAACAAGCTCTCAACACTTGGGCAATTTAAAGGTTGGTTCAATGCCAAGGTTCAACGACATTGACAAGCTTAAAGAGTTAAGTGCTTCAGTAAAAGTTCAAAGTTCAATCCCTTCAGCAAGTTAAATGGCTTCAAACAGCTTCAAAAGACTTAATGAGAAAGAAGAAGGCTTGATCCATTAAACCTTGAACCAAAATGGTTCAACGGTTCAACGGCTTCAAAGGTTCAAAGTTTTAATAAGCAGTTGGTTCAATCGATCAGTTTGATCAGCCAGTTCAAAGGAATGCCCCAAAGTGAAGGCACTTAGAAAAATAAAGAAGCAATGGAATAAAGGATGAACCAATGAACCAATTGAACCTTGAACCAAAAAATTTCAACAGGTTCAAAGGTTTAATGGTTCAAAGGAAGCGCCAAACAAAGAAAGGAAGTGGATGATTCCAGATACTAGTTCAAAGGGATGGTTCAACCAAAGAGCAAAAAAGCAATTGAACCATTGGACCAAAGTTGGTTCAATCGGTCAGTTCAAGTGACAGGTTCAAAAGAGTGCTCCAAAATTCAAAAATACAAGTGCCCTTATGGAGGGAATTTTTGTGGCAAAAGTGACTAAGGCAAACAAAAGCCCAAAGAAAAAAGCCCAAAACAAAAGCATGACATAACCTAGTGGATGCTGCCAAGTGTCATCTGTCGAGTGCCATTTTACTTTCTTTCTAAGAGCTACAGAAGTTTCCACATGTCCTTTATAAGATAAGTGGAACATGCCAAGTGTCAACATCCGCATGAATCTAAAATGAGTCCCAAATGTATCTATAGTGTTTCTAAAAGCTTAGCAGAAGCTGCCACATGTCATCTTCCATGGGATACTCAAAAGGCATCCAAAGCCTCTACAAGTTAAGCAAATGTTGCCATGTGTCCTCACCTATTTCATAGTGGATGTTGCCACGTGCCACCTATTGAGATCCATATAAAATTGACTAAGGTAAAGCCAAAGGACAAACAACCCTTTCAGAGGGCACTTAGAAACCAAAGTGGAGCATTGCAAAAATCTGAAAGGTCACTTTAGAGCTCAAACAGCCCTTGCAGAGGGTAGGTGGGGAAAAAATAGATTGATTCAAAGGCTGAATAGACATAGAATTCCTTTAGAAAATTTTTTGTGGCAAAGTTGTAAATAAACAATTCCTTCAGAAAAATTGTCTAAAAGAATTTCTTCTGACTTTTTGTCTGAAGGAAAAGTCCCACAAAATAGAAACCCTGCTGAGCCACCATGTGTCCCGTAGAAAGTCACAACAGAAAGCACCACATGTCACTCATAAAAATGTAGTGTAAGCCACCACATGTCATTTGTCGAGACACAATTTCAAAGCAACGGAATATGCCATGTGTCATTTTCAAAACTCAATAGAGATCACCACGTGTCGACATCTACAATTTGTTCCTTTGATCTTTTTATTAGGGATTGTGGTGGACCCCCAGTAAGCTACTAAAGTAAGCAAAGCATGCCAAGTGTCATCCTCCATGGGATTCTCAAAAGATAAGTAGAAGTTTCCACGTGTCTTTACCTATTTTTCAGTGAAACGTGCCATGTGTCAATTGTCAATATTAGTGGAAAGTGACCAAAGAATAGAGCATCAAATTGAACCAAGGACCCAATTTGATAGCCAAAAAAGGAGGAACGATGAAGAGGGACTAGAAATATTCATGCACAAGATATGTTTTTAGAAGAATACTTCCAGATGGACATTGGAGAACACAAACATTCAATGGCATGACCCGTTTCTCTGCATTGAGAAAAGCAAATGGGCAAATACGCTCAATTCCAGCATATCTTCTTGACAAATTTTAATTTAACATGATGTGTTACTGCTACTCAAGTCTTTCTTGGAGGGCTATATATTGCACTCTCTCTTATTGTTTTAAGATACATCTCTCTTTGTTATCAGAAACAAAATTTTGCCCAAATTAAAAGGCATTACTGAGACTTTAAGCTCAGATTGTTCATCATATTTATTTTTTAGAATTAGAAAGCAAATTACTTTCAAACTTTGTGTTGTGATAGTTTGTATCATTATAGGAGATTATTCTTATGTCTATTTCCTAAATGTATTCTGGTTTATGTAATTTAACAAGCAGAACTAGTAGAGGTGACAAAGAAGGTGTCCTAAAGCCAGTTACTTTTAGACTTTGTGTTGTTATAATTGTCCTCAGTGTGTGTTTATTTTTTATTTCTATGTAAAGAACCTTGGGACAACTTTTTACATTCATTATTCTTCATATTCCACTCTTTGGCAGTTGAGGTGAAGACTTTGCGCCTCATTTCATTATGTTGTGTTATTATACCTTGTTACAATTACTTGTCATCACCAGAAAGATTCCTTTTCTCTACTGAACAACACTTCTGAAAGTAGAGGAGTGTTTTTTATCATTTCATCTAGATTTCTTCTTTGATTTGCATACATCATCTCTAAGAAAAAAGAGATGGATGGTTTATCCTACCCTTGAGTATCATTTTATGTTTATATATTTATATATATATATAAGGAACCTCCCCTTGATGAGAGGAGAGATTAGTCCCCTTTTGATGTGGTAAACCTACACATTTGGCTGACCAATATTATTACTATGGTTGATCAGACTTATTTTGTTTATCAGTACGCTGATTGACAAAATATTCACCCAACAATTTTTGGTGACTCTGTTGGAGATGTTATGTGCATTCTGAAGCCTCAAGCTTTAGATTGAAGTAGTCCCTACCCTTATCCATTATAGACTCTTGTGACTCCATTTCACTTCTTATCCATTATCATTATACCTTACCATTCACCTCCACACCAACTGGGAAAGAACGCGTAGTTTAAAGCCTCAAGCTTCAAATTGAAGCAAGGTCAATTCTTTTCCATTTTTGTTTCACAATCTAGCAGATTCAAGGTATACATGAAGCTAAAGGGCTAAAGGTATTGTTGACCTTTTATTTGAGTTGGTACAGCAAAGTAATTTTGATCTCTTTCCTTCACCATCTCACCTCCAATGAACTAAGAGCTTTCCTCCTACTATAGTCAAGTCTCCATTACCGAGCAAAGTATCCACTTCTGTTGTTGATAAAGCTTTGCCAATAATTACCCCTCTAAGATTTTTTATTCCTCCTTTTCATATTCATATAATGATAGTTCAAGCCCACTGGGGTAATTATTTTGGCCCTCTCAATCTTACTCCACCTTTACATGAGCTCCCATGCAATTCAAGGAAGAATTTCCCCAAATTCTATGGTGATGGGAAAGTTCATCCTAATGAACACATTGCAACCTTCAGCATAGCTTGTGTCATAATTAGAGTATAATTTGAGGATGTATCAGTCAGCCTATTTGTAGAACTAAGGCAGATCCATTATCATAAACTAAAGATATAGGTTTCCAAAAGCTTGTGCATATGGTTTCTTCTAAAAATTTATTCACCTTTTCAGTCCTACACTGCTTAGTTGCCACTAATTCAATCCATCTGGTGTATTAGTTAGTAGTAGTAGGAACATACTTGTGACCATCAGTGGAATTGGGGTTAATGACCCTTATAAAATCTAATTGCCATTGGGAAAAGGGTTTATCAATCATTACTAGCTTTAGTGGCATGGTTACCTTAGGATATATTTAGTGTTGAATACATGACATGAGTGGCATTCTCTCACATGATTATGAGAGTCCTTTAAGATAGTAGGCTAGTAGTAACCATCTCTAAGGATATTGTGAGTTTTAGTTCTTCTAGATGGATTTCCACTTCCTAGTTTTTCATGGAACATGTTCAAGATCTCAGCCAGCTCTTCCTTGGAAACACACCTTAGGTAAATGAATTCAATTTTTTTCCTAAACAACGTTCCATCCTTAATCATAAAATGAGTTGATTTGAGCCTTAAATATCTCCTTTTCTCTCTAATTCACCCTGGTGGATAATAGTCAATGATTAACAAATAAAAAATATGATCATACCAATCATTGGGCTAATTTTTTTGTTATTCTACCTGCATAACACTTAGTTTGGGATTATTACTAGTAATTAATTAAATTAAACCTTAACATCTTACCAACATTGTAGTCTTCATATTTGGATCCTATTCTTGGAGAAAAAACATCCACTTACCTCTCCTTTCTTCAAGTTCACATTGACTAAGCATGAGCTTAATGGTAGGGTCTAGTAGTATTACATGTATCTTATTTCTAAGATTATAGTTCCTAAATTTCTTCACTAACTTGATTAGAGCACATGCTTATTTTTCAATAAGATAATAATTCAATTCAACATTTTTTAAATTAGTACTCATGAAAGTAATAGGATGATCACATCCATATATATTTTGATTTAGGATAGATATAATTATATGGTCATAAGAAAAAGAGTAAAGATAGAAGTATTTAGTAAAGTCTAGACTTATCAGCATATGACCTTGTCCAATTACTTATTTGATTTCCTTGAAGGCCTTCTTGGTCTCTTCCTTCCATGTGATCTTAGCATCTTTCTTCAACTTGTCATTCAAAGGTCTCACTATTTCTATAAAACTAGAAATAAACTTCCTCACAAAGTTGATTTTATGAAAGAAAGACTTTAATTCCTTCTTATTATTAGTGGGTTGTATCTTTGATATTGCATTTACTATATCTAGGTCTATAGAGATCCCTTCCTTAGTTATAACATGTCCTAGAAATTTTCCCTCAATTACACAAAAAATTCTCTTCTTTAGGTTGAGATAAATTTCATACCTTTTACACCTTTCAAATACTTATTGCAAGTGAATGATGTGATCTTCCTTATTATTTGAAAAAATAGTCAAGTCATCCATGTAAATAATGATGTACTTACTTGTGAAGACTTAGAATTCATGATTCATTTTTTTTTGATAGGTTGCACTTGTACTTATCAATTTGAAGGGAATCTTTTAATAGGAAAATTGACCCACTTGTAGAAAAATTAGTCTTTATCCTACCTTCCTTGTTCATTGGCTCCTGATAATACCCTAAAAATCCATCAAGAAAAGACATCATAATAGAACTAGAAATAATTTGGATAACTTGGTCAAAAGAAGGTAGGGGTAATTATCCTTTTCATATACTGTATTCAGATTTCTAAAATCAATGCATAATCTAATTTTACCATTTTTCTTCCTAAATGGTATTATGTTAGCTACCAAGTGGAGTGTCTAATGAAAAATACTATCTTAGCATCTAGTAACTTATTGACCTCTTTATATATCATTGACCTCTAAGGATATCATCCCTTTGGGGATCTTATTTTTAATGAACTAAATGACCTTATCATAAACATTGCCTTCAACTTTGTCATCATCAAGAGTATTTTCATTGACTTCATTAATGGTGTGAGCCTCAAAAACTCCTCAACTAGTGATGAAGTCTTTGATATGCTAATAATCATTGAACACTTGTAAATGGTTGACATTATCTAGTACTAAGGGACATGAGACTAATTTAATGTTAAGGTTCTATAACATTGAACCTTTATTAGGCATAAGGTTGGTTGCAGTTGAAGCAAGTTCATCAACAACCTTGTTTTTCTCCCTAGGTATTGACACAATGTTGAAAGTATCAAAACATTAAATTAAGTCCCACACTCTATACATTTATATTTCTTAAGATATGACAACTTGTATTGATATTTACTCTTGACTTGATTAACTACAAGTTCAAAATCACCAAAAACTAATAGTTCCTTGACCTTATGTTTGATTGTAAATTATAATCCAAGAGTAAGTGTTTCATACTCTATGAGATTGTTAGTGCATAGGAATTGGAGTTTTTGAGAGGCATTATATTTTTTCCCAATGGAATTTATTAATAACACTCCTACTCTAGAACTTGATTTTCATCTAGCACTATCAAAGTATAGATTCCATAATTTAGGCATATCATGAGAAGTTTTTGAGTTAAATATATTTATGGTGTCAAGAGTGTAAAAACCTATATCTAAAATAACCATGTTAAACTTATCATTGGTTACATTGTAATTAGTGATCATATTCATCATTTTAGGTTCCATTTCTATCTTGATCTGATTTGGAACTCCTTTCCAAGGTTACCACATGTCTAAATAATCAATTGGCATATAACCATTCAGATATCTACTCCAATCCCTACTTAGTAGCATTCCATATGTGCTAGGAATATTCACCACTTGGATGTCAATGAATTGTTAGATAATTAGTTCATAAGCAATCTACATGTGATCATTTAATAAATAACCAATCACTTTGACTCTTTATTTATCTAATTGAGTAAAAACTCTATTAGATTTAATGGTAGTCAAGCATAATTACTCATAGATACCTTTAGGCATAATATTTGTAGATGCACTAGAGTCTAACAAACAATTATGAAAATTCTTACCAAAGATCCTAACTATAAGTAGGAAAGGTGTAACATCTTCCCTACTTTTATTTATTGCAACTTTAGCATGTGCAGACTTATGTGGCTTGTTAGGCTTCTTATACAAAGATTCCAACAATAAATCCCTTTGTTCTATAACTTGAGTCAACTCATGCAAATTAATGTTAGGTTTGATATTTTTCATGTCCTCCACTATATTATATCAAGTCCTATTGGAAGAATTATATGTATCAACATTAGGTTTAGAGGTACTAAGTACCTTAGGAGGCTCTAGATTGTTATTTGATGTAGTATCATGAGGAGTGTCAAAATTATTTGGTGGAATTGAGGTAGTCAAAGGTTGTTTCTACTTCCTATTCCTCAAAGGATAGGTCTTCTTTAGATATTGATGAAAATCATGAATCTCTTTAGGGATATTCTCAGGATCATTCTCTTCTTGGAATGGGAGCTCAAATGTTTTCACCATGAGAGTTGGATCAGAAGACTTGGATGAACTTGAATAAATTGAGGTACTTACACCATTATATGTATCCGGTATAACTTCAAAATTATATAATTATTCTTGAAAAGCTTTGAAAACATTGTAAAATTCTAGAAAATATAATTCATCATGATGTTAAGTGTAATGCACACTACAATAATCAGTCAAAGCTACATCCCCAAGAATTATATCAAGTACACTCTTATTGGTGGATGACTCATTATTATGGTTGTTATTTTTGTTATTTTGAACCTTGTTTGAAGGTCTATTGAATTTTTAGAAAGAGAAGTTCCTATTGGAATTTTATCTAATATTGCCAACCTAATTTTATAGATGAATGAAATCTATGCTTAGATTTTGAACCATCTTCAAGATAGAATAATTCTCATTCTTGGGTGCCTTGGAATTATTAACTTGATTATTGCTACTAGTTATATGCATCAAATCTCTTTGATGTTGTGTATGAGACCCATTAGCCTATTTGTTCAAGAATCCTAAGTTTTAGTCAAGATGTGTATGGTTCAAAGGCACTGGTTTAGAACTAAAAACTAATTTAAGGTAGACATATTTTTATTGGCATTAGGAATCACATTAAAAATAGACAAATTTGTATAAATTTTGGGAATACTATATGGCATTTGGCCCTGGGGTTGCATCTGATCATTAATGATCATAGCTTCAACATAAGCTATGGCTAATGTATTAATGATCTGAGTAGATATTTTTAAAAATACAAAAGTCATGAGATCCAAGGCATCCTTGTAGATCTCTAAGGCTAAAGACTCATCATGTCTATAAGGATCTATAGTTTTGCCAGGCATTTTCTATAATCTAGCATTGAAGGCTCTTACAGGTTCATTTGAGTCTCTTTTGACTTT
This sequence comes from Torreya grandis, assembly GCA_037957365.1. NCBI lineage: Eukaryota > Viridiplantae > Streptophyta > Pinopsida > Cupressales > Taxaceae > Torreya > Torreya grandis. Next base: position 23,458 of record JARHVA010002669.1, read on the forward strand.
GGTAAATTATTGGTATAGGACACATGGACTAATTATTTTTCCAAATTGATTAATGAAGTAATTACTAAAAGCATTCCAGTTAGTTATGTAATTTTTAGTAAGGTTAAGGAACCATTCATATGCAACATCTTTGAAAGTAAATGGAAACAATTTGCATGCTACATCTTCATGAACAACATTCAAAAGTCTTAAAGCAGCTTTGAATGATTTAATGTGTTCTTCAATATTTATAACACCATTAAGATTGAAATTTGTTAGTATTATAAGGAAAGTCATGTACCACACCTAGTGCATTGATTGAATAACCACCTAGACAAGCCACACCTTCATAGGGATTGAACGCAAGAGCACCTTAAATTGGTGAAGTTGGTTGATATTTTGAAGTCTATGCTTACCTTTGTCTCACCTAAATCTCTTATGGACTTGTAATGAAAGAATGGGAACCCTTGTCTCTGAACGTGATTTAGTCCTTATCCTTGGTAATTCTATCTTGAGAGCTTTGAACCCTATTTTAAATATAATGGGTAAGTGTTATCTTTATAAAGAATGATGATAAAACTTGTACATAAAGAAAATTTTACACAAATATGTATAAATAACAGCAAAAGACATCAATATTTAACTAAATTAGCTCAAAGATGTGTCTAAACACATAAATATGAATGATCTTTACATATTTCAAGCTCAAAGAAACTCAAATTTGTATAGATCCAATCAATTTTTAAACAAAATATCTATTACTAACATTAAACACCTTGGATTTTTAGATCTTAAGCTATCTTTACCATAATTAACATCAAAAAACATCTATATTTGTTTAAATAAGCACCAATACTAGTCTAAAACCATTAAGATCAATGACATTTCCACAAATATGCTAAAAAAATAAACATATGCAAAGAATACATCAATTTTTCAAAGATATTACAAAATTTCAAAGATTTAACTCACCCTCCTATCACCATTTTTCCCCCTTGTTGGTACACCTAAAAGTATCAATAGGTTCATATAATTTTTAAGAAAACACTTCTCATTTCTATATCCGAAGAATCCATTACATGAGTTACTAGTTGTGATAATCATGCTATCCTTGGTGGAATAGAGGTAGAATAGGTTGACAATTTCATAAATTATATTAATTAGTGGTTGGGAGCCAATGTGGTTTAATAATTCATCTTTGATTTTGAAGATGATCTATGCTATTTAAAGTGAAGTATGATCAAAACTAAGTTTAAAGATAAACTAAGATGAATATTCATATGAAACTGATCTAAAATAAACTGATAAAAAAAGAGCAAAAGGAAGGGTAGGGCAAAAAAGAGAAGAGTTATTGATCTTTGCTTCAAAAATTATGAAAAAGTTCCAATTTCATCTGAAAATGCATTTAACCAATGTGCAAAATGAATTAGCATAAGCTCAAATTCTATCACACATTAGGTAAACATCTAAGGAAGTTATGCAAAGATGTAAATAAGAACAAGATTCACTTTAAGAAATTTACCCCTATAATCAAATAACATTAGCTCAGATGTAAGAAGAGCAAAGAAAGTGAAGTAAACCTAAGAACTTTCAACTAATCCAACATTAACCTCAATTATCAACTCTAAATTTAAAGATGAAAATCCAAAATTCACAAGAACCATTCAAATCTGAAGATAAGATCAAACAAATGAGAGAGAAACCATGATAATAATTCACACAAGAAAATGTGGACAAACTTTGTAGAATTCCTTGATTATATTAATTTTCTCAAAAGTTGAAAATAGTTTTTTGTCTCTAAAAATTCCCTCCTTTTACAATTTGTATACCTATTTATATAGACAATTCATGAGGTATGTTAGTTAGTAATGACATATTATATTTGTACATGTGTCAAGGATAGTTATCCTCTCTATTACATACTAGAAAAATAACCTTTTCTATCATACTGACCTATAGGCAATGCACTTTACATGTTTTACATGCCTTTAAAAAAATAATATTCCTTTTTCCAAAATATATAATGCTAGTTACAAAAGAAAATTCCTAATCCAACTAACCTTGGGACCTTGGTGTTACTAAAGTCTTCTACCTTCCGTTTAGGATCTTCATTCTATGATGTTTCTTGTTAATCAACTAGAGGTCAATAATGGGTCATTAATAATTTTTTTCTTTTAAATCTCCTAATTTATTGAGATCTTTCTTAGCTCTATTTAAATCTTTCTTTATTTTCCCAACATCTCCTATCTTCTCCTCAGCCCGTATCTTCCATTGACCTTCATTCCTCACCTCCTACATGAATTGAGAGGTCTTATGCTTGAACTCCTCATCAGTGATAAGGCCCAAAGGACTAAGTGAGGTGGGATCTTAGATTAAGCTATTTAACATGTGTAGCATTTTATCTTCTTATTGTTTGAGGTCCATGGAAATGTCCTCCATCTTCTTCAACCATATATTTAGGGATTTGATTTTGTCTACCAACATAGCCATAACCATATTTGAATGGGCTAGGCTAACTTTCTTGGATTTAGGGACTTAATTATTGGTCAAGGATTTGATCAATTATTTCACTTGATAGATCGAATCCTACCATTGGCCAACTTGGCCTGTAGCCATGGAATTTTTCTTAATTATTACCTCTTATTTAGTTCTGACTAACTCAAATTGAACAAGTCAATCATGGTGTCCTTATATAGATTGAATCTATCTTCTTAGATTGACAAGATGGAAGTCTCTTCTAAATTTTGTTATATTACAAGATACCCTTGGTCATTGTAGTAGATCCTCCTTATAGACATTTTCTTCTCTTGTGATGGATTATTGGTTCTTAATGGTTTAAAATAATCTTGATCAATTGTTGTCCATTTTATTTAGAGTGGTGGCATCAAATTATGTCTTTGAAAACCCTCTCTTCTATATCTAAATTCAAATAAAGATCCACATCTTCCCTTGAAACACCTTTTCAAACTACCATGGCAATGAACTTCTCTATATTTCTTTTTAGTGGTCTAAAATTCAATTCTTGATTGACTTATCCTTGCACAAGTGAAAATTCAACTTCTTTGGTCTGATTATAATGAACATAAGATTGAATCAAGGTTTTTGTACTTGATATTGATTTTTTAAAGGTTTTTACAATGCTTTAATGGTGGTAGTTGTTTGAAATTATGTGAGATTCATGACTTAGATCATAATTAGATTGAGTATTTATACCCTTACATTTTTAAGGTCTGCAAAATCTTTAACTTGGCATATTATACTCATATGGCTTCAATGCGACATCATCATGCTATCCATGTGGAATTTTGATCATTAATATTTAAAAAGTGACTGTTGCCTTTTGAAAATTATACCTTGATCTCACACCATTAGATCATCCTTGCATAGATTAACATGGACCATTGATCTCGTACTGAGAACTTGAATGCTATTGGATGCTAGTTACATTCCCCATAATTATGACACTTATCACTTTCAAATTTGCTCTGAACTTTTTTAAATGTCAACATTGATCTCACACTATTGATCTCATTTTCATGGATTAATCATGCTCTATCGATATTGATCTAGTTAATTATGCCTTTTACTCTATAGATCATTGATCAAAATGTTTATGCTCATCTACATACTATCAATCTTTAATTTGTGTCTTATGGATATGCCATGTGTCATATCCAAATTCATCCTTAGGAATTTTTACTTTTTAATGTTTTATACACACTTTCTAATCATTTTTTATTTATAAAACATGCTCCATTAGATCTTGATCTGCAAGCTCAAACACCATTGACTACTGAGTTTTCTTTGGATGAGATTATGAGACTTGTAACTTGCTTACTTATCCTAGGGATCCATTGAATTTTTGACTAGATACACATCATTAAATCAATCTTACCAGAGAAAATTCATACCATTGATCTTTGGAATATGTTTGAACTTTAAATTAGGATAGGGGATTTGAATTTAATCTCAAACTATTGGATCTCGATCACCTGAGTAAATACATACCATTGATCCTATGGATGAGAACTTTTTTTAAGTGAGTGATTGAGAAAATAAAGAACTTGGAATAATGTTTTTGGATTATGGTTTTTATTTTATGTTAATAAACATAGGTAAGACCTTAGGATAATCTTTTTATGCTATGTTTTGAGACATAATAAAGGGGACCTTGTGAATAATAAAGGACACAACATATAGTTTTAGCCTAATGTTTATTGTATTAAAAAATACAAAAAACTTTAGGGTAAGGTTTTTTAGGCTAAGTCTATAGTAAAAGGGACCATTCATTTAGTTAGACCATGATAATGATAAAATTGACCAAGAGGTTATGGGACATGAAGGGACCAAGTATAAATTTTTAGACTAAGGCTTGCTCATGTTGATAAACATGATTAAGTCTTTAGTGTAAAACTTTAACTAGGTTTATGACTTAATTAATCATTTCCACGTAAATTTCTCATGTGAAAATTTGAATTTGATTCAAGAGGATCTGAGCTAGGGTAATTTGAATAAGGGTTTCAAGATGCTCAGTTATGAATTTGATTTGATCCTTGATAGACCAAAGGCTATTAAAAGGCCAAATTGATACAAAAGGACTATTTTGAATAATTTGGACTTATACACACTAAAGTGGAGTGGAGAAAAAAAATCCAAAAATATTTTTCTTATATTTCAAATAAATTGGACTATTTCAAACCATTGGGGCATATATCATTTCAAATGAATTTGACTATTTTTAATAATTTGTACTTATACCCACTAAAGTGGAGTGGAAAATTTTTTCTCCTCAAATAAATTTTCTATATTCCAAATAAATTGGAGCGTTTTAAACCTATTGGGCATAGATCATTACGAATAAATTGGGCTATTTTAAATAATATGGACTTATACCCACTAAAGTGGAGTGAAGAGAATTCTCTCCAAAAAATAAATTTATTATATTTGAAATAATTTGTATTTTTCCAAATCATCTTTTCATAGATCATTTTTAATAAATTGGGCTATTTTGAATAATTTAAGCTTATACCTATAAAGTGGAGTGATTCAAGAAGATTTTATCCAAAAACTAATTTTGTATATTCCAAATAAATTAGATTATTTCAAACCATTGAAGCATAGATAATTTCAATTAAATTTATATATTTAAAAAAAAAAAAAAAAAAAAAACTTATACTCACTAAAGTACAGTGGAGAATATTTTCTCCATAAATATGTTTTCTATATTCCAAATAAATTGAAATATTTCAAACCATTTGGGAGGAAATAATTTTGAATAAATTGGAATATTTCAAACCATGGCACCCTTATGGGCCTTCATACTGATCATTGATCATTTTAAGTAGCTTCCATTTCTACTTCATAATAAATAATTAGTTCATCTATGTAATAAAACATCTAATGAGAATTGTTTATTGTGTCAATATACTAATGGATCAACTTGAGAAATTTCAAGATAAACTGATGGAGTATCCACTTTAAATTGGATTAGATTTCAAACTTGGACCTGATTCAATACTTTAAATGAATCTCTTACTATAAATTAAATTGCACATAAGCATATCAAAGTAATTCTAAATTAGAATTGATTAATTTGAAATTAATTGAACTATATTTGAAATAATTTAGAATAGATTTATATGAAATTGATGATAATTTTTATTACTATAATTATAGTTTATAATCAATAAATACACTTGAAATAATCATAATATGGTGAAGTTACATCTTTGTAAACATTGGTTCACAACTATTGGCATGGATTTTTTGTTTTCTCCCAAGAATGTGATGATAGACGTTATTTTTATTTTCCAATCCTTTTAATATTTACGAATTCAATTTACAATATATCTACTTGATGTAACATAAATAATTTTAAAGTTTTGATTTGTAACACAATTCTAAAAATAACTATCAATGAACAATGTGTTGGCAATTGAAATATCATCTCCAAAGGTCCCTTCAAAAATAATTACATCTAATTTCTTTATGTTTATATTTAATATCTTAGAATATATTTTCCACAAAAAAAATATGAAATTTTAACTTGTGTAACCCATGGCTTGAATGAATATTCTCAAATGATTATCCTCTATCATTGACCAAATGCTAAAATGAGAAAAAGACTATAGTGCTACCTTTAAAATTTTTTCAAATGATCTCGAATGTAGTATGACATATTTTCTATTTTATAATCTTATTTTTTTTCCCATATCATGAATTTTCATATCTTTTGTTTTGTGCAAAACAAATAATAAGTCATCTAACCCTAAAATCAATAGCTTTTTAGAAGTCAAATTTAGCTCCTCCTTTCAAATGTCTACAATTTGTTAAAAAAAATGAATCAGTTATTAACAATATTATATTATAAGAAATATAACATGGAAATTTTCTAAGAATTGTGTTACACATTACTAGATTGGTCATTGATGTGATTTTGATTTTTATTTCTTATTGTAACATAAAAATATAATGCATTTCATTTGATTCATTTTTTTTTTTGCATTTCCTTAAATCTTATAAAGATCCATATAAACACATATAAAAATAAATAGATGCTCATGCACATTGTAACTATACTCATGATACATATATGTACCATTTCTATTTCTAGTTTTGTAACATACATTTTCATATAAATGATCATATTGAATCCTTATAACTTGACCCTAACTTTAACATATTCTAAAACAATCATGTTTTTACATAACTTGTTTCTTATAGATGTTGATGCGAATTTAGAATTGATAAAATGAAATTTATATTATTATATTAATGAAAGTATCAGATGTTTTATGCATATCAATACATATTTATATGTTTATACAACCCATCATAAAAAACAAAATAGGATTTACACTTCTAAGTCATAGTTCACTATCACTAAATTCAAATGAATATACACCTAAATAGTTGATCGCCATTCATATACTTCCAATAAGACACATCAAATTTAAAAATATTTAAATACATAGAAATATAATTATTTATAACACAATATAATTTTTTTTATTGGTAAAGAACACATGGAGACTCTACATCAAAATTTATTTTATTGAAGATATAGTATAGAACATATTATGTTATTTTAAACTAGATAAATTAAACATTTAAACAAAATTTTAATGGGTAAATTAAACATGTAAACAAAATTTTAATGATTAAATACAAATACATTCAAGTATACACAATAATAAAATGAACCCACAATTATAAATCCTAGGTTGATGGGAGTCTATATTTTATTGTCTTCTACAATCTCCTGTCCATGAAGAAAAAATCAATTTTAATGTGTTTAGATAAATATAGATAATTAATATATTATAGAATTGTATGAAATTGTATAATTACACATTTATTTGAAAGGGGATTTTCACTTTCTTTTTTCTTTTTTTATAGTTTGTATGGGTGCACTCTTTCATTGAAACTTTGGTTCTTTATTTCTTGCAAAATATTATATAATGCAGTAAATAAAAATTATCATCATCAATTGATTTGATATTTGTATTTTAAAAATGTGTCTTGTTGTAGAGTTTTACCTTGTGTTAGTTTTGTGGAGTTACCAACCTACAAAGCTATGTCATTTGTTGTTATGTTAGAGACACAAATTTCTAGATCTACGATGTGAACTGTTTTAACTGAGACTTAAACAGATGAAGAAATATGATGTTAGTATTATGAATTATTGATAAATAAAAAATTATATAATTTAAAAAATATACATGATCTTATCTTATGTTCTTCAACTTACAATATGTAATGTTCATTGATATGATTTCAGTTCTTATTATTTCTTTACTTGCATGTAATGTCATTAATGCTACACATAGAAATATTACTAAGTTATTAGGTTTCAAAAATAAATCATACACACCAAAATATTGTTAAGATGTATTTCAAAAAATGAATCATGATTATAAAATAAATTAAAAATGTTATGCCCATGGTACTGATCGAAGCAGTTGTTCTTAAATTAGTTGCTCTGAGTCTGTCAAAAATTTTGAAATTAAACATTAAAATAATTTTGTTCTTCAGTTTCTATAATGCAAGATAAATTTATTTGCAATTTTGTACAAACATGCACTAATCTAGATCCTGTATAAACCCTTATCATGTCACATGTATCCAAATTATTGAAAGTAGAGATAAGTTTCTCCCAAAATATTTTATCTAGTTCCTTTTTAAATGGCCTTCCTATTTTCTATGAACCAATCATTTAAAATGTTGGTATATCTTTTTAGATGTTAAAACTTTCCTCTAATCTACTTTATTATGAATGGAGGCTTAAAACTTGCAACTAAAAATGAGCAAGATCTTCATAAAAAATGATACCTATAATATGTGTCCAATCGAACTCATTACAATATGGACCCCATATTATGACACTCATATCTTGTATGGAACATAAATCACCAACATGAAGATTCTTCAAAGAGGTCTGAATGCCAAAAAAAAATTTAATTTATGGATGATGAATATGTTGAAGGTCCCAACAATAATTTTATCAATCAATGTCTAAAGAAATAAGCAAAGATGTTCATCCTTAAAAACTTTAGTGAGATTCAAAAGATCAATAATTATCAAATTGACATTCAAACTAAGAATAAAAATTTCACTAAAATCTTCTAAAATGGATGGTTAAATATATGGGGGGGTTGTAATTGCAGTTGAATCTTTCTATATCTATCATGAGAAGGTGACCTCCATCATTATGTAGAAATTTTTTCAATATGCTTAATGAATATCAAGATAATTCTTCCCAACGTTTTTTTTAAAATACCTTAATTCAAGACACACAAATCATCAAACCTTTTTACAAAAAAAATATAATGCTCCATTACCTCTTCAGATGTGATTGTTTTGTCTAGTGATAGTGTCAAATCATGGTTGTTAAAATAATTTGTAATGTTTGATAATATGTTACTTTCCAGCTTCACCATTTTGCACCAAGTATCCATTTTGTTGTACTTAGGGGTTTTCAGGAAGGAAATAAACTCTTTTTCCAATAAATATTCTAGTTATATTTTTTATTTGTTTGAAATTCCTTGAATATTTCTAAGTACTATTGTACCAATCAAATTTAAATATTGTTTATCTAAACTAGATAAAGTACCACTGTAAAACAAATCAAATGCCTTATCAAAACAAACCAAAATGGGTTGTTCCATAAAAATAAGGAATTTTATCTCCTATAGTTGTGATGAATAGTTCATTTGTGTGAACAAGTGCCTATCTTGTTCATGTATTTCTTCCATTTTTTTTCTATGTTTCAAGATTCTTCCAACCTATCATTTGGATAAGGTTATGTGCAGATCAAACTCTTTCTACAAATAAAGCCTTATATATTATTTTTTTGGCTTAATCATATTGGTTACATATTTTTTGAACAATATGGAATGGAGTACAAGTTTTCAAAAATCTTGCCATTCTAACAAAATATTTATTTCTCAATGAATGTGAATTGTATTCCTCCAAAATAATTCTCTGTTGTGATGTAATTATGTGTTGGTTATCTACAAGTTTGAACCTTATAGTTTTTTTTTCCATCATATCTTTTAAGACTTCTTTTAATTCAATAATACATTGAGGGTTGCATGGATCAAAAGAAATTAACAAATCATCCTTCATTTTAACCTCATTATGTTTTAAAAATGAATGAATTACTTCACTCACCCCTCTTTCACTTAGATTTTTTATTTTGATATTAACACTCCACAATTCATAGATATCTATAGAAATGTTCAAGATGTAATTACTAGAGGAAATATACCATATAAAGAATTCACTATGTATCTCATCAGTAGTTTGTGTCAATAAAAGTATTTCAACCTTTTATTTGATCTTATTTTTCTCCACTAGTGTGAGTAATTATATGGCCTCTTTCAAATCTACAAACAAATATGTTTCCCTTATTTGTCTTCTTTTCTTCAATATTTTTTCTGTCATGATTGTTAGGTATTATGAATACATGTTTGCATGGTGGAAAGTAGAAGAAGTTATTTTCCCTTGTTCATGTTTTTATTTCAACATATTTTGTATTATAATGACCAAATTATCTCTATTTATCAACCCAAATATTTTAAGTTTGTCATAGATATTCAAATGAAACCCAAAAGTTTCACAAGAAGGAGAAAATTTATTTTTTTTCAATTCCATTTTATTGGGTGTAAATTTATTGAAATTACTTGTAGCTCGATGGAGAATTACCTCTTCTTCGTTCCATACTTCTAGTTGGAATTTAAGGGCATATTCAATTTCATCCTTATCAGAAGCAAGGATTATTCAAATCAGAGAAGACTTTTTCTTGATGTAGTGCTAAATAAGCATATATCTGCATGCATGTTTGGTAGACTAAACAATTAAAATACCAATCAGCAAGAGGAATTTTATCACCACCATAAAATGGAAGATGTTGATGTGGATTTAGTTTTAGTTTGGTAGTTTAAACAATACTATATCCAAATTATCTTAGAGTGAGGCCTTCTTCTACCTTTTAAGTGTGGGAATTCCTTATTCTTCCAAAGACATTTTGCAAAGCAATTGAAATGATTTAAATATAAATCTTTTGTAAAATGCAGGTTACATATTGAATTGGTTAATGATTTTTTTTTTGTGATTAAGTAGTGATTAATTATATATCAAAAAATATTAATTCTAAAATATAATATAAAATACATATTAAATCTTTGTAATTATACATTATCTCATACTTCAACTAATTAGGTATGACCAAACTAAAAATAAATTATATGTGCATCAGTCAATATTAACTAAGGGGCAAAAGAATCCACAAACATTTGTTTCAAATGATAAAGATAAGTGGGAAGTATATTTCTAATATGTGTCAAAATTCCCATCAATAGGTACTTTCAAGTTATCTCTTAGGAGATACCTTTCAATCATGCACAAGAGTGAATTTTTCTTACAAGACATCTCATAAGAGATACCTTCAAATTAACCATGATTGTATTAAAAGTGGATTTCAAGGTCCTTGAAGGAATATCCTATTGGCCACCTCAAAGGATGTTATCATACATTGAAATGGATGTTTAATGTATCTCCCAATAGAACTTTCCTTCACCTTGATATCACTACTAGTTGATAACTTGATAACTTCAAGTGCCTTCTAATACTTGGGAGAGCATGCATTTTAGGTCCTCTTAAACACATGCTCTTTCTATCTCAATTTAGTTTAATAATTTTCCTTGTTACATTAATAGTTTTAGATACAAATAATTACCTTGTTATACCTCTAAAATTTTCATTTACCTTGATGTTCCTTTTAATATCTTCAAGGTATCTCTTAGAGGATACCTTTAAGTTAACCATGAATGTAGTTTAAGGCCCTCAAAGGAATATCCTGTTGGATAGCTTGATATTGAACATGCCTACTATTATTGACGTTTGTAATATCTTCAAGGTATATCCTAAGAGGTACCTTTAAATTACCCATAAAGGAATATCCTAGTGGATATCGTTAATGCCTTAAACTCTCACTCTCAGTGAATAGTTTCCTATGGAAATATTTACATATGTGGGATGAAATTATGATCTGTTAAGTAACATTTAGGATTCCCATAATACTTATAAGAAGAACTATGGTGATACATTTCTCCATTTGAATTTCCTTTGAAATTCTTGTTACAAATGGGGCCCACTTCCCTTAGCCAATGACATGACTTTAATTTTAAGAATAACTCCCTTGTTTCCTTAGGAGTGTCATGATGACACATGTCAATAGTGGATGGGACCAAGACTTAACCAAAAAATGAAGGGGAACACAATAAATAGGAGGCTAATAGACCACCCAACAAACTTCATTGAGCATGTCCACAACAAAAAGGTTAACTACCCAAAAACATCAAAATGTGGATTAGGATTCATATATACCTATAGGTTGAAATTTCCTAGTGCTATTGAGGTGTATAAGGGATTAAATTAGATACCTTTTAAATAGGTACAAGAGTGGATTTCTCCTTTAAGGCATATTCTTAGAGCAACCTTTGCCCCAAATCTTTGAGTTTTCCTATATCAAACTTTCCTAGACTCCTTGACCATGTTTGTCCATGTGTGTGAAACACCAAATCATAATAAACATTGGTTCTAAAAACACTTGTCCATAGAGAATCCATCTTCAAATGTAAATTTTGAGACAATAGGGACTTTATTTTCTACTATACCCTTCCCCTTATTTTGGAAACTTCTTAGAGTGAAACTTTTTGAAGGAGATCATTTCAAGTCACCCATTAAGATACCTTCATTTTACCCTCAAGGAAATAATTTAAAGTCATTAATTAAGGTATAATAAGGTGCGTAAAGGATGGAACTTATCCATCATTATTATGGTGTAGAAAGGATTTAATGAGTAAATAGGTGTTTCAATTAAAGAAGGTAGTTAACAATAAATTTATTATTGTGTATAAGGTCTTATCCAAATATTATCGAGGGGTAAAAGTGTTTTAATTCCAAGATTCAATGTAGAACCCATCAAAATTTCAAACCTCATAAGATCATCAAGAGAGAGTTGAACAAAGAAAATCCATCATTACATCATTTTGTATTGAAAAATAATTACACTCAAGATCTTTGTCATACCTTCAAGCAAATAAAAAGCCATTTAAAGGAATATCCTAAAATATAATTTGAAGGACATTGTCATACACTAAAGGGAACATTGAAATAATCTCCTAGGAGACACCTTCAACATGCACATGAGTGGAATTTTCCTTGACCCTGAAGGCACTACTGGGTGATAACTTAAGGAACCTTTTTGGGACTTAATTTTGTTTAGAGGAATTGTATTCGGTATTTGGTTCTTAGAATTTTTGATCGGGCCCTATTATTAGATTTTGGTCTTTGAGTTTTTTTTAGACATTTTATTCGACAGATTTTGGTATTCAAAATTTTTCATTTAGAGTTTTTACATTGGAGATTTTTTCTGAACAAATTTTATAAATGACTTGAATTTTATTGATGATTTTGCTCTTCAAGTTTTTTATGATCCTTTGTTTTTGAAAGTTTTTTTTGGATATTTTGTAGGCTATAATTCAAGATTTGGTTTTTAGACATTTTGATCATACCCTATTATTAGATTTTGGTCTTTGGAATTTTTATTTAGGACTTTTGGTCATTAGTATTTTTTTTCAAAGTTTTCACATCAAACATTTTGTGTGAACAAATGTTCTGAATGACTTTTCTTGTAGCAATGATTTTGCTCTTCAGTTTTCTTGTATCAGCATTCATTTTTGAATGTTTTGTTTGGATAATTTTTAGGCTCGATCATAACACAAAACCAAACATACATTATGTGTATCCATTGATGCCTCTATTTCTCTTTAATAGACTTAAACTTGATTGCTATCTTGAGCAAGAAAATCCCTAGCTACCTATGACACTATTATGAGTAACCAAGCGACTAGTGAAAAGGGGATTTTTTCAAAAATAACATAAAAAAACTAAAAGAACTACACATAATTATAATGACAACTTCATATAAGGAATTTATGAGAATACTTTCATCACCACCATTTTTTATCAAAGACTCTACTAAATTTATAGATATAATTTATGATAGTACCATTTTTGACAATAGGTATGGGAACTACTCTAAATTATGAAATGTTATCAATTTTTTTGGTATGTTTTCACTAGATGGAAATATATCTCCCTTGAAGTGACTATTTATCAAAGACTTGGTAGCACTTAAGAGATAGGGATTACATTTGGATATAGTCAAGTTTGAGGTGATGCCATGTAACAACCTCCTCTGAGACTTATAATTTAAAGTAAAGGTTATGCATGATGATTTTTTGCATCACATGAATAACCAAATGATTGTGGCATGCATATCCAAAATATATTTTTAGAGGTATTTGTCACTACTAGCACCAGATGCTTATTTTGACAAACATAGGTTAGTTTCATGGAATCCAGATAATATTATATAAAATGCATTGAATTCATGTCTTTTCCCCAAGGAAACCATTAAATACAAAGGAAATAATCCCACTCCAATCAATAAATTTAGGATGGGAGTATATATTGGCTTGGCACTACTCAACAGGCTCTATATAATGCCCAACATCGATTTCCTACATTTGGACTAGGTACCATTGTTGCATATCATGTTGACCAGTGATGTAGTGTTTGCCTTGGGTGAAATTATAATCTACAAGATAAGAGAATATATCATTTATAAGGATAAGTATTCCAATTTAGAGGTCCATTTCTATATGATGTCATATCTTTTGGATGTTGTAATGGGAATAATATATAAATTCCTTAGTGAGATATAGATATTCGCTATCGACTGTATCAAAAATTACATTTGTGATCATTTTAAATTTATGCATATATAATATTATAATAAAAATATTATTAGGATTACTAATGATGTTTATCCTCAAGTTTTATAAGCAATATATGGGTCTTGAATGTATAGAGTTAGAACAAGCATCATGAAAACACTATCTTGAAGAGGTGATTATTTTCTATATCCTAACTACACTATTATCATGATTTTCAAGCACAAGGTTCATCCTTTGAGCCTTCCAAAATATGTACCAAATAAATTGGTTGAACAATAAATTTCTTTCCATCTCTATTGTAGCAGTGAGGAGGACTTACTAAAAAATAAGAAGAGCATAGTCTATGGGCACCATATTATCATTAACAGTATAGTATACACAATAAGAAAGCACTTTGGAGATGTGGGTAGAAAAATAAATATTTATTATTTTCCCATAGTACCACACAGGGATTGAAATCCTCATAGCTACATCCAAAAACACATTCAGGGCATAAATTTCCCCTACCAACACATCCATTATGATTATGACTTTTTATTCATGAATGCATAAAATGATGACAAGGTATTGGAAAGGGAAAAGGATGTTGACTTGAATGAGGATTACTTAAGGATGATTCAATAGGATCCTTCAATCACTATTGAGGAATTGCATAATATAATTCTACTCTTTACAAAATGGACATCCTCAAACTTTTTAAAGGACCAACGCATATAGTAGTCCAAGGAATAAGGAGATCCATCATAGGAGCTTCATTTCAAGTTGAATGCTATCAATAAGTAACTAGGGGTAAGTGAACCCAATATTAGGGGATCTCTAGGAAAACCCATCAATCTAGACTCATCTCATGAGGAAGAGAAAGGACAAGAGCCCCCAACTACTAGTGTAATTGAAATGAATGTGGCTACTCCTAAGAATGATAGTCTACATCTTCAACGGTAGTCACATAGGAAATGACTACCTAAATTTAGTAAGGATCCTCCTCATAGCCTAAGACTACTATATGTTACAAAAGGAAGCTTGGGAATCCCCCCATAGGTAGTCCTATAATAGACTAATCTGAAAGCTTACCTATAATTCCCCAACAAGTAGTAGTGTAGGAAGAAGAAGAAGATTATGGTGAAGAAGCAAAGTTGGAGAAAGCACCATTTGTGGAAGATACAATAGGTAAAAAGGATTTATCTATAGAGAACACCTCTTTGCTCTCTTCTTCTATTCCAATTTTTTCACCTATGCTAATTTCATTGGTGTATAATACTCCCAAGGTGGAAGTTGTTACTTCTAATCTTGACGATCCATTAACCACCTCTTCTTTAATGTATTTTTATCTACTCCCCAAGAATTGTGAAGGATGATACCACTATTGATCTACCTTCCACTACCTTTTGTTGGAACACATCTATATACTGATAGGGGTGAATTATTATATTTATTAACTTAGTCCTTTTCAAAACTTTTTAATTTAGATTAAAACTATATACATAGATCACGAACACACAAATAGACACAACACTAGATATACCATAGAAAATTTGATATGGAAAAAACTACCATGAGAATAACTATTAGAATATACCATTATAATCTAGGCTCATAATAAATAACCTCACTGGTTACAATGTTTAAAGCAACCTACCCTAAGGAGACACCACTCCACTAATTTAAGAGCTTCAACTCTAAGGAAACAACCACTCCCTAACTAAGCACCAACTCAGCTTATCTTATATCACCTACCTATCATATTATACTATGGAGCTAAAACTCCATATTAAAATGTATATTCATAAATGAATCCAATTATCTATTCTCTATTACAATTCTGGTCTATAACTATTCATGTTTTAAACTTCATCTCTCTTTTCCTCCCTTCTCTTCTCTTCTCTACCACACTGGTTATGTGTTTGTATATTTCTCTATTTGACATAATTTAATGATACCAAAAACTTCTACCTATATCCTGGATGACATATATATAATCAATTTATCTAGGGTTCATATCTCATCTGTGTTCACATTAGTTTGCTAACACATCATGCTTAATTCTATTCGACTTTAGTTCATGTCTTTAACTTTAAGTTTCTCAAGTCTTGAACTCATGCTCCACCACCATGATTCTTGGTCTCATTACTATCTTTAGCAAATATCGACCTCTAATTTTAATACACATGCCTTGTTACATAATTTTGATCTATTATAGTGATCTAACTCATTATCAATGTCATTATTTATGTCTTAACTTCAAGTTTTTGCATGTTCACATGCTTGACCATTAGGATGATCATATATTTAAATATTGAACATTGAGATTAAGTTTGGTGCCATGATCTAATGGTTTTCATTAAATTTTCTCATCTTTAAAACATGTCTATTAGATTAATCTTTGACAAGCTTACATGCTCCATTCAATCTTTATATGATTTCAAACTTTAACTCTTTAACTTCAAAACATGTCCATTGATCTTTTTGATCCAATATCTTGCATGCCATTAAATATTCATAGTTACATGAATGTTATCTCTATCTATGATTAAATATTGACCACTTATTCTCATCTCATTGTATCTTTAGTCTTTGGAAGGAATACACTCCATTGATATCATCATACTAGCTCAGTCTTTAACTCACCTCTATGTTGATAAACATGAGAAAATAAATAACTTAGCATAATGTTTTTGGACTATGGTTTTTATTTCATGTTAATAAACATGGGTAAGACCTTAGGATAAAAATTTTAAGCTTTTTTTTAAGACATAATAAAGGGGACCTTACAAATAATAAAGGACACAAAATATAGTTTTATCCTAATGTTTGGTGTATTAAACAATACAAAAAACATTAAGGTAAGGCTTTTTAGGCTAAGTATATAGTAAAATGGACCCTTCATTTAGTTATACCATGCTAATGATAAAATTGACTAATGGGTTATGAGACATGAAGGGACCAAGTATAAATTTTTAGAATAATGCTTGGTCATGTTGATAAACATGATTAAGTCTTACTGTAAAAATTAAACTAGGTTTATAACTTAATTAATAATTATCATGTAAATTTCTCCCATGCAAATTTGAATTTGATTCAAGAGGATCTAAGATATGGTACTTTGAATAAAGGTTTCAAGATGCTCAATCATGAATTTAATTTGATCCTTGATAGACCAAAGGCTATTAAAAGGCCAAATTGATATAAAAAGACTATGTCAAATAATTTGGACTTTTACCCACTAAAGTGAAGTGGAGAAAATTTTCTCTAAAAATAATTTTCTTATATTTCAAATAAATTGGACTATTTCAAACAATTTGGGCATTTATCATTTCAAATTAATTTGACTATTTTGAATAATTTGGACTTAAACCCACTAAAGTGGAGTGGAGCAAATTTTCTCCATAAATAAATTTTTTATATTCCAAATAAATTGGAGTGTTTCAAACCTATTGGGATATTTTAAATAATATGGACTTATACCCACTAAAGAGGAGTGAAGAGAATTCTCTCCAAAAATAAATTTGTTATATTCAAAATAAATTGGATTGTTTCAAAGCATCTGGGCATAGATCAATTTGAATAAATTGGGTTATTTTGAATAATTTAAGCTTATACCTATAAAGTGGAGTAATTCAAGAAGATTTTATCCAAAAATTCAATTTGTATATTCCAAATAAATTGTAATTTTTCAAACCATTTGAGCATAGATCATTTCAATTAAATTTAGATATTTTTTAAAAAATTGAACTCATACTCACTAAAGTGGAGTGGAAAATATTTTCTCCATAAATATGTTTTCTATATTTTAAATAAATTGAATTAGTTCAAACCATTTGGGAGCAAATCATTTTGAATAGATTGGACTATTTTGAATTGTGGCACCCTTATGGACCTTCAAAATTATCATTGATCCTTTGAAATAAATTTTGTTGTTACTTCATAATAAGCAATTAGTTCATCTATGTAATAAAACATCTAATGAAAATTGTTTGTTGTTCATTGGGAAGATCTTCATGAGCAGGTTTCAATATACAAATAGATAATCTTGGTAAATTTCAAGATAAACCAATGGAGTGTCCACTTACAAGGAGATTAGCTTTGAAATTTGGCCCTCGTTCACTAATTTAAATGAATCTCCAACTATAAATTAAATGGCAAATAACCAGATCAAAGTAATTCTAAATTAGAATTGATTAATTTGAAATTAATTGAACTATATTTCAAATATTTTAGAATAGATTTGTATGAAATTGATGACAATTTTTATTAATATAATTACATTTTATAATCAATAAATACACTTGAAATAATCATAATATGGTGAAGTTAGATATTTCTAAACATTAGTTCATAGCTACTGGAATGGATTTTTTGTTTGCTCCCAAGAATTTGATGATAGACATCATTTTCATTCTCCAATACTTTTCATCTTTTCAACTTCCATTTCTATTATATCTACTTGATGTAACATAACTCATTTCCAATTTTTTATTTTTAACACAATTCTGAGAATTAAAATCAATGAACAATGTGTTGGTAATTAAAAAATTATCTCCAAAGGTCCCTTTAGAAATAACTTCATCTAATTGCCTTATTTTTATATTGAATGGATTAGAATATATTTTCCCCCAAACAAACATAAAATTTGAACTTGTGTAATGCATGGCTTTAATGAGTATTCTCAAATGATTGTCCCTTATCATTGACCAAATGCAAACATGAGAAAAGGACTACAGTGCCACCTTCAAAATTTCTTTGGAATGATCTCGAATGTAGTATGACATATTTTCCATTTTATAATCTTCTTTTTTCCTATATCATGAATTTGCATATCTTTTGTTTTGTGCAAAATAAATAATAAGTCATATAACCCTAAAATCAATAGTTTTTTAGAAGTCATTTCTATCTCCTCCTTTGAAATGTCTACAATTTGTTAAAAAATAAATGAATCATTTATTAAGAATATTATATTATAATAAATACAATATGAATTTTTTTAATAAATGTTTTACATGTTACTAGATTCGTTGTTGATGCACTTTTGATTTTCATTTATTATTGTAACATAAAAACATAATTCATTTCATTTGATTCATTTTTTTTTTCATTTCTTTAAATCTTATAAAGATCCATATAAACACATATAAAAATAAATACATGCTCAAGCACATTGTAGCTATACTAATTATACACAAATGTACCATTTCTATTGCCATTTTTGTAGCATACATTTGCATATAAATGGTCATATTGAATCTTTATAACGTGACCATAACTTTAAAATATTCTAAAAAAATCTTGTTTTGCCATAACTCATTTCTCATAAACATTGATAAGAATTTAACATTGATAAACCATCATATATATTATTATAGTAATGAAAGTATCAGTTGTTCTTATGTATACCAATACATATTTATATGTTTATACAACCCATCACAACAACAAAAATAGGATTTACTCTTCTAAGTTGTAGTTCACTATCACTAAATTCAAATGAATATACACCTTAATAGTTGATCCTCCTTCATATATTTCCAATAAGACACATCAAATTAAAAACTATTTAGATACATAGCAATATAATTATTTTTTACATAATATACTTTATTATTTTTTATTGATAAAGAACACATGGATACTTTGCATCAAAATTTATTTTATTGAAGACATGGTATAGAACATATTATGTTATTTTAAACTAGGTAAATTAAACATTTAAACAAAATTGTAATGGGTAAATTAAACATGTAAATAACATTTTAATGGGTAAATAAAACCATGTTCAATTCTACACAACAATAAAATAAACCCACACTTCCAAATCCCAAGTTGATGCAAGTCTATATTTTATTGTCTTCTACAATCTCGTGTCCATGAAGAAAAATTAAATTTTAATGTGTTTAAATAAATAAAGATAATTAATGTATTATAGAATTGTATGAAAATGTATAATTACACATTTATTAAAATGGGGTTTTCACCTTTTTTTTGGCCTTGTTGTAGTTTGTATGAGTGCACTCTTTCATAGAAACTTTGGTTCTTTATTCCCTGTAAGGTATTTTATAATGTAGTAACTAGAAATTTTCATCATCAATTGATTTAATATTTGTATTTTAAAGATGTGTTTTGTTGTAGAGTTTTACCTTGTGTTGCTTTTGTGGAGGAACCAACCTACAATGCTATGTCATGGGTTATTATGTTGGAGACACAAAGTTCTAGAGATACATTATGAACTATTTTAATTGAGACATAAATAGATGAATAAATATTGTGTTTGTATTATGAATTGTTAATAAATAAAAAATTATATAATTGAATAAGTATTAATGATCTTATCTTACCTTCTTCAACTTATCATATGTCATTATCATTGATATGATTTCAGTTATTATTGTTTCTTCACTTGCAATATTACTAAGCTATTAGTTTTTAAAAATAAAGCATACACACCAAAATATTGTTAAGATTTTATATTTAGAAATGAAGCATGATTATAAAATAAATTAAAAATTTTATGCCCCCGATATTGATCAAAGTGATTATTCTTTTATTAATTTCTCTAATTTTGTGAATTTTTTTTGAAATTGAACATTAAAAATTGTTTGTTCTCCAGTTTCTATAATGTAAGATAAATTTATTTTCAATTTTATACAAGCACATACTAATCTAGCTTCCATATATACCCCTATCATGTCACATGTATCTAAATTGTTGAAAGTAGAGATAAGTTTCTCCCAAAATATTTTATCTAGTTTATTTTCGATTGGCCTTCTTGTTTTATGTGAACCAATCATTTGAAATGTTGGTACATCTTTTAACATATAAAAATTTCCTCTAATCTACTTTATTGTGAATGGAGTCTAAAACCTTGTAGCTAAAAATGAGTGTGATCCTAATAAAAATTGATACTAGTAATATGTGTCCAATCAAATCCATTACTATATGGACCCCATATTATGACACCCATATCTTGTATGGAATGGAAATCACCAACATGCATATTTTTGAGAGAGTTCTGAATGGCAAAAAAATGTTTTAGTTTGTGGATGATGAATACATTGAAGGTCCCAACAATAAATTTATAAATCAATGCCTGAAGAAATATGCAAAGATGTTCTTCCTTAAAAACTTTAGTGAGATTCAAAAGATCAATAATTATCAAATCAACATTTACACCAAGAATGAATATTTTAGTAAAATATTCTAAAATGGATGGTCATAGATATGGGGGGTGTAATTGTAGCTAAATATTTCTATATATGTCTTAGGAAGCTGACCTCCATCATTATGTATATATTTTTTCAATATGCTTAATGAATCTTCAGATAATGCTTCACACCCTTTTTTTATTTTTTGAAATACCTTCTTTCAAGACACACAAATCATTAAACCATTTTGCAAAAATTGTATAGTGTTCCATTACCTTTTCAGATGTGATTATTTTGTTTGGTGGCAGTGTCAAATCATGGTTTTCAAGTATCCATGTTGTGTGATTATTTTGTTTGATTGCTTCACCTTTTTGCACCAAGTATCCATTTTGTTGTACTTAGGGGTTTTCAAGAAAGAAATAGACCCTTTTTCAAATAAATCTACTAGTTCTATTTTTTATTTGTTTGAAAGCCATTGAATATTTCTAAGCACTATTATACCAATCAAATTTAAATATTATTTATCTGAACTAGGTAAAGTATCACTTTAAAAAAGTTTAAATGCCTTATCAAAACAATCCCAAGTAGGTTGTTCTATGAAAGTAAGGCATTTTCTCTCCTACATTTATTGTGCTGAATAGTTTATTTGTGTGAACAAGTGTATATATTTTTCATGTATTTATTCCATATTTTTTCCCCTATTTCAAGATTCTTCCAACCTCTCAGTTGGATAAGTTCACATGTGGATTTAACTCTTTCTACAAATCAAGTCTTATAAATTATTTCATTTTCTTCATTATATAGGTTACATATTTTGTGAACAATATAGAACAGAGTACAAGTTTTCAAAAATCTTGCCTTTCTAACAGAAGATTTATTTCTCAATGAATGTGAATTTTATTCTTCCTCCAAAATAATTCCCTATTGTAATGTAATTGTGTGTTATCCATCTATAATTTTTAACCTTAAGGGGTTTTCCATCATATATTTTAGGACTTCTTTTGATTCAATAATACATTTAGGATTGCTTGAATCAAAAGGAATTAACAAAGCATCCTTCATTGGAACCTCATTATGTTTTACAAATGAATGAATTATATCATTCACCTCTCTTTCATTTATATTTATTATTTTTATACTAACATCCCTCAATTCATATATCTCTAAAATAATGTTCAAGACATAATTGCTAGAGGAAATATTCCATGTAGAGAATTCACTATGTATCTGATTGGTAGTTTGTGTCAACAAAAGTATTCTGACCTTTTGTTAGATCTTTTTTTTTCCATTGTTGTGAGTACTTGTATAGCCTCTTTAAAATATACACACAAATATGTTACCCCTGTTTACCTTATTTTTTTATTGTTTTTTTTGTCATGACTGTAGGGTATCTTAAATACATGTTTGCATGGTGGCAAGTAGAAGTTATTTCCCCTTGTTCATGTTTTTTTATCAACATATTTTTTATTATAATGAAAAAATTATATCTGTATATCAACCTAGACATTTGAATGTTTTCATAGATATTCAAATGAAACCTAAATGTTTGACAAGGAGAAAATTTATTTTTTGTCAATTTCATTTTACTAGGTATAAATTTATTGAAATTAGCTATAGTTTGATGGATAATTCCCTCTTCTTCATTCCATAATTATATTTGTAATTAAAGTTAATATTCAAGTTCATCCTTATCATAGACAAGGATTATTCTAATCAGAGAAGATTATTTTCCCGATGCAATGTTAAACAAGTGTATATCTACATTCATGCTTGGCGGACTAAACAATTTAAAATACCAATCGGCAAGAGGAATTTTGTCACCACCATAAAATGGAAGATGTTGATGTGAATTTTATTTTATTTTGGTATATTAAATTGTAAAATATCCAAGTTTTCATGGAGTGAGGCCTTATTCTACATTTTAAGTGTGGGAATTCCTTATTTTCCCGAAGACATTCTACAAAGCAATTTAAATGATTTAAATATTGATCTTTTTTAAAATGTAAGTTGCATATTATATCGATTCATGAAATTTTTTGTGTGATTAACTAGTGATTAATTCTATATAAAAAAATGTTAATTCTAAACTACAATACAAAATACATATTAAATCTTTGTAATATATACATTAATTTGCACTTAAACTCATAAGGTATGACCAAACCAAAAAAAATTATATGTGCACTAGTCATTATAATTTGAAGGGTAAAGTAATCCACAAAAAATTGTTTCAAAGGATAAAGATGAGGGGGAAGTATGTTTCTAATATGTGTCAAAATGCCCATCAATAGGTAATTTCAAGGTATCTCTTAGGAGATACCTTTCAATCATGAAAAAGAATGAATTTTTATTATAAAACATCTCATATAAGATACCTTCAAGTTAACCATGATGGTATTACAAGTGTATTTCAAGGCCCTTGAAGGAATATCCTAGTGGACACCTCAAAGGGTGATGTCATACATTAAAAGGGAAATTGAATGTATCTCCCAATATAACTTTCCTTCACCTTGATAACACTATTGGTTGATAACTTGATAACTTCAAGGGACATTTAATACTTGGGAGAGCATCTATTTTAGGTCATCCTACACACATGCTCTTTTAACCTCAATTTAGTTTAACAATTTTCCCTATTACATTAATAGTTTTAGATAGAAATAATTACCTTGTTGTACCTTTAAAATTTTCATTTACCTTGGTGGTCCTTTTAATATCTTCAAGGTAACTCTTATAAGATACCTTTAAGTTAACCATGAAGGTATTTTAAGGCCATCAAAGGAATCTCCTATTGGATACCTTGATATTGAACTTGCCTAGTGTTATTGAGGTTTGTAATATCTTTAAGGTATCTCCTAGGAGATACCTTAAAAATACCCATGAAAGAATCTCCTAGTGGATACTGTTTATGCCTTAAGATATCACTCTCGGTGAATAGTTTCCTATGGAAAACCTTATAGATATGGGATGAAATTATGATCTATCAACCAACCTTCAGGATTCCCATGATGATTATAATAAGCATTATGGTGTCACATTTCTCAAGTTCATCCTTTTCATAGGCAAGGATTATTCCAATCAAAGAAGATTCTTTTCTCGATGTAGTGCTAAATAAGTATATCTGCATGCATGTTTGGTGGACTAAACAATGTAAAATACCAATCATCACAAGGAATTTTATCACCACCATAAAATGGAAGATGTTGATGTGGATTTAATTTTAGTTTAGTATTTTAAATGGTATTAAATTCAAATCTCTTGGAGTGAGGTTTTCTTCTACCTTTTAAGTGTTGAAATTCCTCATTCGCTTGAAGACATTCTACAAATCAATTGAAATGATTTAAATATTGATCTTTTTTAAAATACAATTTACGTATTGCATTGATCCATGAAATTTTTTTGTAATAAAATAGTGATTAATTGTATATCAAAAAATGTTAATTATAAATTATAATACAAAATACAAAATACATATTAAATCTTCATAATATATACCTTAACTCATAATTAAACTAGTAAGGTATGACCAAACCAAAACTAAATTATATGTGCACTAGTAAATATAATTTGGTGGGCAAAGGAATCCACAAACATTTGTTTCAAGGATAAAGATGAGGGGGAAGTATGTTTCTAATATGTGTCAAAATGCCCATCAACATTTACCTTCAAGGAGATACCTAGGAGATACCTTTCAATCATGCACAAGAGTGAATTTTTATTAAAAGACATCTCATAAGAGATACCTTTAAGTTAACCATGATGGTATTACAAGTTTATTCTAGGGCCCTTGAAGGAACCTCCTAATGGACACCTCAAAGGGTGTTGTCATATATTCAAAGGGGCATTGAATGTATCTCCCAATAGAACTTTATTTCACTTTGATAGCACTACTGGTTGATAACTTGATAAATTCAAGGGCCTTCTAATACTTGGGAGAGCTTGCATTTTAGGTCTTCCTACACACATTCTCTTTCCATCTCAATTTAGTTTAATAGTTTTCCCTGTTACGTTAATCATTTCAGAAACCTAGGAGATACCTTTCAATCATGCACAAGAGTGAATTTTTATTAAAAGACATCTCATAAGAGATACCTTCAAGTTAACCATGATGGTATTACAAGTGTATTTTGGGGCCCTTGAAGGAACCTCCTAGTGGACACCTCAAAGCGTGTTGTCATATATTCAAAGGGGCATTGAATGTATCTCCAAGTAGAACTTTCCTTCACTTTGATAGCACTACTGGTTGATAACTTGATAAATTCAAGGGACTTCTAATACTTGGGAGAGCTTGAATTTTAGGTCCTCTTGCACACATGCTCTTCCCATCTCAATTTATTTTAAAATTTTTCCATGCTACGTTAATAGTTTTAGATATGAATAATTACCTTATTGTACCTATAAAATTTTCTTTTACCTTGAGGGTCCTTTTAATATCTTCAAGGTATCTCTTATAAGATACCTTCAAGTTAACCATGAAGGTATTTCAAGGCCCTCAAAGGAATATCCTTCTGGATACCTTGATATTGAATTTGCCCAATGTTATTAAGGTTTGTAATATCTTTAAGGTATTTCCTAGGAGATACCTTCAAGTTGCCCATGAAGGAATCTCTTAGTGGATACTATTTATGTCTTAAACTCTTTCTCTTAGTGAATAGTTTCCTATAGAAAGCTTTAAAAATGTGGGTCAAAATTATGATCTGTGAAGAAACCTTTAGGATTCCCATGATGCTTATGAATCACTATGGTGATGCATTTATCCCCTTGAATTTCCTCTAGAATGTTTATTAGAATTAGGGCCCACTTCTCTCAGCCAATGGCATGCCTTTACTTTTAAGAATAACTTTGTTCTTTCCTTAGGAGCACCATGATGACATGTGTCATCAACAAAAGGGATCAAGACTTACACAAAAAATGAAGAAGGGGAACTCAATTAAAGGGAGGTTGATGCACCACCCATCAAACTTTGTCGAGCACATCTATGACAAAAAGGTTAACAACCCCAAAACATCAAAATTTGTATTACAATCCATAGATACCTAGATGTTAAACTTGCCCAATGTTATTAAGGTGTTTAAGGGATTCAATGAGATACCTTTTAAATAGGCAAAATAGTGGATTTCTCCTTCAAGGTATCTGCTAGAAGCAACCTTTGGCCTAAATATTTGAATTTTCCTATATAAAACTTTCCTAGACTGCTTGACCATGTTTATCTATGTGTGTACAACACCAACTCAGAACAATCATTGGTTTTGAAAACACTTGTCCATAGAGACTTGATCTTCAAATGTAAATCTTGAGACCATAAGGACTTCCTTTTCTACTATAATCTTCCCCCTATTTTGGAAACTTTTTGGAGTGAAACTTTCCTAAGGAGATAATTTCAAGTCACCCATTAAGATACCTTCACGTTACCCTCAAGGAGATAATTTTAAGTCACTCATTAAGGTATAGCAAGGTGATTGTAGGATTCTCTTAGTAGATACCTCAAGGTGGAACTTACCCATCATTATTATGCTATATAAAGGATTTAATGAGTAAATAGGTGTTCAATTAAACAAGGTAGTTAACAATACATTGATTGTTGTGTAGAAGGTCTTATCTAAATCTTATCGAGGGGTAAAGGTGGCTTAATTCCAATATTGAATGTGAAATTCATCAAAATTATAGACCTCATAAGATCATCAAGAGAGATTTGAACAAGGAAAATCCATAATTACATCATTTTGTATTGAACAAGAATTAAACTCAAGAGCTTTGCCATACCTTTAAGGAAATACAAGGCCATTTTAAAGGAATATCCTAGAAGATACTTCAAAGGGAATTATCATACACTAAAGGGAACATTGAAAGTATCTCTTAGGAGACACCTTCAGCATGCACATGAGTGGAATTTTTCTTGACCTCAAAGGCACTATTGGGTGATAATTTAAGGAACCTCTTTGGGACTTAGTTTTATTCGAAGGAATTAAATTTGGGATTTTGTTTTTTCACATTTTGATCGGTCCTTATTATTAGATTTTGGTCTTTGGGTTTTTTATTCTGATATTTTGTTCGATGGATTTTGGTATTCAAAATTTTTATTTAGGACTTTTGGTCTTCAAAATTTTTTTTTTAGAGTTTTTCCATTGGAAATTTTTTATGAACAAATGTTCTGAATGACTTGACTTTTATCAGTGATTTTGCTCTTCATGTTTTTTTATCAGGCTTTATTTTCAAAAGTTTTTTTTGGATATTTTGTAGGCTATAATTCAAGATTTGGTTTTCAAACATTTTGATTAGGCCCTATTATTAGTTATTGGTCTTTAGGTTTTTTGTTCAAAAATTTTGTTGGATGGATTTAAATCGTTGGAATTTTTATTCAAGACTTTTGGTCATCAGATTTTTTATTCAAAGTTTTTGCATCATACATTTTATGCAAACAAATGTTCCGAATGACTTGTCTTTTATCGATTATTTTGATCTTCAGGTTTTTTGTATCAACCTTTGTTTTTGAAATTTTTGTTTAGATATTTTTTAGGCTTGGTCACAACAAAAAACCCAACTCTCAATTTTAGACTATTGAAATCCCACTATACTTAGACAATAATTCAAAATACTTATCAATACTTGCTAAAGATACCCACCAACTAAACTAACTAGATATGAATTATGCAAAAAGTACAAAACATGTGAATATTTGGCACATAAAATGAGCTAGAAATGAATATTAAAGGCTACATACATGATGTGTATCTATTGATACCTTCATTTATTTGGATTGAATCCAAACTCAACTATTATCCTATGCAAGAAAAGCCCTAGCTAACTATGAGACTATTGAGAGTAAACAAGAAACTAGTAGAAAGGAGATTTTTTCACAAATCATATAAAAAAACAACAATAACTACACATAATTTCAATGTAATATTCATTTAAGAAATTTATGAGAATACTTTCACCATCACCATTTTTTATCAAGGACTTGACTGAATTTAAAGACATAATTTTTGATGGTACCATTTTTGATAATAGTTATGGGAACTACTCTAAATTATAGGATGTTTTAAATTCTATTGACATTTTTTCACTAGATGGAAATCCATCTCCCTCAAAGTGACTATTATTATAGTATTACTAGCACTTAAGAGACATGGATTACATTCAGTTGTAGCCAAGCCTGAGGTGATGCCATGCATTGACCTTCTCTGAGACTTATTATTTTTGTTCAAGGTTATACATGATGATTTTATATACCACATGAATAAAAAATAGTTGTGTTATGCATATCTAAAATAGATTTTTAGAGGTATTTGTTACTACCAGTACCAGATGCTTATTTTGACAAACATAGGCTAGTTTCATGGAATCAATATAATATTATGAGAAAGGTGTTGAATTCATGGCTTCTCCCCAAGGAAAACATGAAATAAAAAGGTAAGAATCCCATTCCAATCAATAAGTTCAAGATGGGAGTGAGGATTGGCATGGCACTACTCAACAAGCTCTATGGAATGCCCACCATCTATTTCGTCAATTTAGAATAGGTACTATTGTTGCATATGATGCTGACCAATGATGAAAAATTTACCCTAGATGAAATTATAAGCTAAAATATAAGAGAATGGAATATTTATAAGGATAATAAACCCAATATAAAGGTGCATTTCTATATTATGTCATATCTTGTAGATGTTATAATGGGAACAATGTATAAAGTCCTCTATGAGCTATAGATCTTGGCCACTGACTATATCAAAAATTTAATTTGTGATCATTTTAAATTTTTTAATATCTATGATTATACCAAGAATATGCTGAGGACATATGAGGATTATTATCCTCAAGTTTGGAAAGCAATGTACGGGTTTCTAATGCCCATATTTGGAGTAAGCATCATGAAGACACTATATGGAAGAGGTGATTGTTTTATATATCTTGAATACACTATTATCATGATTATCAAGAACAAGGTTCATCCTTTGAACCTTCAAAAATATGTACCTAATACATTAGTTGAGAAGGAAATTGTTTTCCAGCTCTAGTGGAACATTGAGAAGGACTTGTTCAAAATAAGAAGAGCATGGTCTATAGGCACCATATGGTCATTAACAGTATGGTATACATAATGAGAAATCACATTGGATATATGGGTAGTAAAATAAAGAGTTATCATTTTCCCATAATACCACATAGGGATTGGTATCCTCATAGCTACATCCAAAACACATTTAGGGCCTTAATATCTCCTACCAACATGTCCATTATGATTATGAATTTTTATTCATGAATACATAAAATGATGATAAGGTCTTAAAAAGGGAAAAGGTTGTTGGTTTGAAGGAGGATCACTTAAGGATGATTCAATAAGAACCTTCAATAATTTTTAAGGAATTGCTTAATATAATGACACTCTTTGCAAGATGGACATCCTCAATTTTTTTGAAGGACTATCTATAGATTAGTCCAAGGAACAAAGAGATCCATCATAGGAGCTTCCTTTCAAGTTAAAGGATATCAAGAAGGAACTAGGGGTGAGTGAACCTGATCCTAGGGGAACTCCAAGAGACCCCATCAATATAGATTCATCTAATGAGGAAGGGAAGGGACAAAATCCCCCAACTACCAGTGTAATTGAAATGAATGTAATTACCCCAAAGGAACAAGAGTTTACATCTTTAGGGGTGGCCACATAGGAAATAGCTACCTCAATACAACAAGGCTCCTCCTCACATACTAAGACTACTATTTGTTATAAAAGGAAGCCTAAGAATCCCCCCACAGGTAGTCCTACAATAGAGAAATCTCAAAGCTTTCCTGTAATGCCCCAATAAGTAGTAGTGCAAGAGGAAGAAGAAGATTATGTTGAAGAAGCAAATTTGGAGAAAGAAACATCTGTGGAAGACAAAATAGGTAAAAAGGATTTATCTATAGAGACCACCTCCTTACTCTCTTCTTGTTTTCCTATTTTTTCATCTATACCAATTTCATTAGTGTATAAAACTCCCAAGGTGGAAGTTATTACTTGCAATCTTGATGATCAATTAACCACCTCTTCTTTCTTGCATTTTCCTCTACTCACCCCAAGAATTGTGAAGGATGATACCATTATTGATTTATCTTCCACTACCTTTTGTTGAAATTTAACTATTTACTAATAGGGGTGATGTAGTATATTTATTAACTTAGTCATTTTCAAAACCTTTTAATACAGATTAAAACTATATGTAGAGATCACAAACATATAAATAGACACAACACTAGATATACCATGGAAAACCCAATATGAGAAAAATAACCGTGAGAATAACTACTAGAATCTACCATTATAATATAGCCTCACAATAAATAACCTCATTGGTTATAATGTTTTGGAGAACCAACCCTAAGGAGACACCAATCCACTAATTTAAGAGATTTAACTCTAGGTAAGCACCAAATCCCTAACTGAGCACCAAATTAGCTTATCTAATGGTACCTACCTATCATATTCTACCATGGAGTTACAACTCTAGATTACAATGTAGATTCATAAATGAATCCAATTATCGATTCTCTATTACAAGTCTAATTTATAACTATTCATGCTCTGCACTTCATCTATATGTTCCTCCCTTCTCTTTTCTTCTCTATCCCTTTGGTTCTATGTCTCTATATTTCTCTATTTGACATAATTTAATAATACCAGCAACTTTTGCCTGTATCCCAGATGACATATATATAAGTAATTGATCTAGGGTTCATTTATCATCTATGTTTACATTAGTTTTATAACAGATCATGCTCAATTCTCTTGAACTTTAGTTCATGTCTTTAACTACAAGTTTCCCACATCTTGAACTCATTCTCCACCACCATGATTCTTGGTGTCATTACTATCTTTAGCAAATATCAGGCTCTAATTTTAATGCACATTCCTTGTTACATAATTTTGATATATCATGGTGAACTAACTCATTATCTATGCCATTATTTATGTCTTAACTCCAAGTTTCTACATGTTCATGTGCTTGACCATTAGGATGACAAAATATTGAAATATCGATCATTGATTTTAAGTTTGGCATCATGATCTGATGGTTTTCATTCAAATTTATCATCTTTAAAACATGCCCATTTAATCAATATCTGACAATATTATGCACTCCATTTGATCTCTATATGATTTTGAACATTAAATATTTAACTTTAAAATGTGTCTAATGATCTTTCTGATCTGAGATCCTACGTGCTATTATATCTTCATAGTTACATAGACATTATCTCTATCTGTGGTTAAACCTTGACCACTTGTCCTCATCTCATTGAATCCTTAATATTTGGGATGAATAGGCTCCATTAATATCATCATACTATTTTATTAGTTAAATGACCTCTATGTTGATAAACATCAAGCACTTTATCTCACTCAATCCACTCACTCTATTGGATATTCATTGCATGATTACCCACTCACCGTTAGATCTTATAACAAGATCAATCATTATATTTAGTTAGCTCTTGAGAATGTGACACTTGGAATTAGTGCATTCTTTTTGCACATTACTATTAGTTCCTACTATTGATACACTTGACATCCTCATATTTATCATTGACTAATTGACTTTAAACTATACCATATATTTATTGTTCAAGTTCTATGATTGTGACACTTGTCACTAACATGTTTAATCGAAGGTACCTTTGACATTTTGACTTCACCATGCATCATTATATCTCCTATATATGATTAAATTCTAACCATTAATCTTATAACAAGATAAAACTTTACTTTGTGTAGATTTCACTAAGTATGGGGACAATTTCAATATGCCTAGAAGGTTAACTTTTCACCTTTATATATTTTTCTTTGCGTATCCATCTATTCTAAAATTTGGACCATATAAACTAGGCATGAAAATGAAAAAACCCATATACTCATCTCTTCCTAAATCCTTCATGCATGTGAAATATAATGCCATTAATTTGATCAATCAAATTCTTCTGCCATAGAGCCAACTATGCTTAGAACTTCCTTGAAGGCCAACTTTGTTCTTTCATAAATTTTGATGTGCTTTATTGAATAACCTATAATTTAATAACTAAGATCCCTTCACATAGGGGATTCCATCCATATATTCATCTTCTCCAAAAAACTTCATACATGAAATATACAAATCTTTCTACAAATTTGACCAAGTGTGGGAAAATACTATAAAAATTCTTGGGATCCCTACTTTACTCATGTATATCTTTTGTTTCACTACATCACATGAACTGAGATTCAGTGCATAGAAACTAGGCAAAACAATTAACAAACTCAATTATGCTTCATTGCATGAATTCAAATATAACACATAATAACTAGGGACTTATGTGATCACAACCATATGATCAGCTTCCCTATACTCATCCACATGTGGCAATGGTGATGTTAGAAAACTATCTTCTCAGATTTTTCTATCATAGACCCAAAGTGTCTAGATGATCAATATAAAGAACTGGATGAGTTCCACTCTTGCACATAATCACTTCAATCATCCTTGACCTCTAATAGGATCCCTTACACATCTTTAAATCATCATACTCATCCTTGAACATCAATGACATCTATAAGGTAAATAGTCTCACCTTTGACATCAATGACAATCATATTGCCAAAAATCTCCCCCTTTATCATTGATTTAAAACTAAATTCTCTAATGTTCTAGTATCTTTCTCCTTCTCTAGCATTGCTTACATTTACTTTTGATAAGTATGAACTAAATTTGTTCATACCAAACTTGATCCTCCTTAGGCAATGACACATTTGAGAAAACTCAACTTGGACACATGCTATGATCTTATTTAGCATTTGTACTTTTTCTCCAAACTTTTACAATGAGCATTTGCTCTTCTTCTCTCCATTTGGCATCAGTGGAAATGGGACTCTTTTTCAATATTTGTCCAAAATTTTCTCCCTTTTATTAGATAAAGGAGTTTTTTCGAGAACTTACAACCATTAAATCATTAGAAATTTGAAAAAGTATGCATACTTGAGTTGCATTTTCTCTCTTCTTCTAGGGATTAATAAATCTTATATGAGACTCCCCCTGGACTCATGCCTTATCAATAGGATCTAGTGATGTCAAATAGGAGCCACCACTCCGAACTCTATCTCAATTAATCAAATTGTTCCTTGGGAAGAGGTTTGGTGAATATGTTTATAATTTGATTTTGAGTTAGCACATACTCTATTATGGCCTCTTGATCTGAAACCTTTTCTCTTAGGTAGTAATACTTGATTGATATGTGCTTGGTTCTAGAATGCATCACTAGATTCTTTGATATGTTAATAACACTTGAATTATCATAAAGAATATAGATAGGTGATTTTTACTCTACCTTGATGTCTTTTAGTGTTTGCTTCATCCATAAGACTTGAGTACAATATGCCGCTACTACCACATACTCGGTTTATGCTGTAGAAAGAGTAACTAACTCTTGCTTTTTGCTCAGCCATGAAACAAGTTTGTTTTCAAGGAAAAATGAACCACCACTAGTGCTTCTTCTATCATCCACACTTCCTACCCAATTAGCATTTGTAAATGCTATCAAAGTGAAATATTCACTTATAGGATACCATAAGACATATTTAATTATGCTCTTGATATATCTAAAGATCCTATTCACTACATTAACATGTGATTCTTTAGGAGTATCTTGAAATCTTCTAACCATGCACACTACTTACATTATAGAAATTCTTGATGCAATTAGGTTTAATAAGATACTTATCATTGATCTATACATAATTTGATTTTCATCAAGAGACTCATCCTCTTTTCTCAACATGCATCCAATTATCATGGGAGTACTAGATGGTTTGATTTCTTCCATTCCAAACTTCTAAAATTATTTCCTTTGCATACTTGGTTTGGGATATAAATATCCCTTCATTATTATGTTATTTATAGACCAAGGAAGAAAGAATTTTTTCCAAGCATAAACATATCAAACTCAATTTACATTTGTGTATAAAATTCTTTTCACATTTTGTTGTTTCTATCACCAAAGATGATGCTATCTACATAAACAAAAAAAGCAACATATGCTCACATTATGATTTGAAGTATAGATTTTTATTTACACATCCTTTGTTGAATCCTTATTTTTGTAGGTACTAGTACAATCTTGAATACCATGCTCTAGATTCTTATTTTAGACCATATAAAGCCTTCTTTAATTTGCAATCATAATAATCTTCCTCTGATAGTTGAAAATCTTCAAGTTATTCTATGTAGACTTCCTCTTCTAGGTTCCCATTCAAGAAAGTAGACTTAACATCCATTTGATAGAATTTAAATTTTTCATAAATAGAAAATTATAGAAACATTCATATGATTCTAAATAGTAACTGGATCAAATATTTCCTCAAAATATATGCCCTCAACTTATGCATATCCTTTACAGACCAATCTTTCCTTATTTATTATAATATATCCATCCTCATTGAGCTTGTTTTTAAATACCCACTTTGTACCTATCACATTCTTGTTTGAAGGTCTTAGAACTAGTTGCCAAGTTTTGTTCTTTTCAATTTAGATCAATTCTTCTTTCATGGCAAAACTTACTTCCTCCTTATCTAAAATCCTTCATTCTTATTACCAATTATTTTATTTATAGGATGATCCTTTTGAATAAATATTGTAGGTGGCATTTCATTTATTTCCTCAGCATCTTCAATAGTTGATTCTTCTTCAAAATTTGATTCTTCAATACATGTCTCTTTGTTAGGTGAAGATGTTTCAAGCCTTACTCAACTTTGAAATTAACAATATCTACAATATTGTGTAGAATTTTTTTGTAACATATGAAGGCTTTTATTTGGATGGAATAACCAATAAATATTCCTTCCTCACATCAAGATTGAAATCTTTCCAATTTATCTTATTTTTTCTGATATAGCATTTGTTGCCAAACATTCTAAAGTACTTCATACAGGCAGATTTTCTATAACATGGTTCATAAAGAGTTTTGTCACTATTTACCCTCAATTGAACTATATCCAAGATATATACTATTATTTATTATAATTCTCTCCAGTATCCATTAGGTAACTTGGCCTCTTTTAGCATTATTCTAGCCATCTTCTTGATTATCCTAATTTTTCTTTCAAAAACTCCATTCTATTGTGGAGTCCTTAATGCAAAGTAATGCCTTTTTATTCCATAATTGCTACAATACTCTATGAACTCATCTGAGGTGAATTCAACACCTTTATCAGATCTTAAACATTTGATTTTTCTTCCAATCTCATTTTCCACCATGGCCCTAAAGATCTTGAATCTCTCAAATGCATTTGACTTATCCTTTAAAAAGGTTACCCATGTAATTATTGAGTAATAATCTATTAATAACATGAAGTATCTCTTTCCTTTAGATCCTCTTATCTTAGTAGGACCATAAAGATCAATATGAACTAATTATAGAGGCTTCATAGTTTCATACTTCTTTGTTCGAAATCTAACCCTTGTCTACTTGCCTAGTTGACATTCCTTTTAAGTAGTGTCTGCAGGTTTAATTATCTTAGGCATGTGTCTAACACACTTATTTGATCTCACTTTGATTAGGTTATGAAATTTGACATGACTCATTATTTTATGCCATAATCAACTCTCATCAATCTTTCCTATCAAGCAGTTATTACCATTCACTTCAATAATATTATAGATTTTGATTTTAATTCTTTTCCTTTATACAACTAGTCTTCCATATCTCTTTAAATTGAAGCCTTTTGCATTAAATGTGACCTTATATCCATTATCACACATTTGGCTGACACTTAGTATATTACGACTTAATCCTTCAACATAAACAACATGTGTAGGCAATTTTCTATCTATGTTCAACTTTATTTTACCTTTGATCTTTACTATATTGTTGTCTCCAAAACTGATAGATCCTTCCTTATAATTGCTTAATTTTATGAACTTAATCTTATCACTAGTCATATGTTTTGAGAAACCACTGTCTATTACCCACAAATTCTACTCCTTAGCATGGAGTGTAGTTTGAGCAATCATATATTGATATTTCACTTTTCACACATCCTTGGGTTTCTTATTTGGCTTCTTTTTCTCCATTTTAGAGACTTGTGAACCTTTGTTAACACTAGGAGGCATGCCTTTCCTTTTATTTTATGTTTTTGGTCTTACAAAGTTTATTCTACATTGTTTAGTTATGTGACTAAAATTGCTGCAATTATAGATTATTACATTTGTATCTAACTAATTTAATAATTTTGGGAATAATTGGGGTTTTTATTCCTATTTACTTAAAATTCTAAGTAATGTAAATCAATAAATAATTATTCCATAATTAACTTACTAATTTAGTAATTCAAATTGTTGTTTAGACTTTATGAAAATAACAAGTAAATAGAGAGAAATATAACTTACCTTAGAATTGTGCTTATTTGACTAAGATGAAGGTTGATATTGATTGTACAAGACTAGGATAGTATCAAGAACCTAGATCTAGATTTAATTTGGTGAAAGGATAAGAGCACTAGAAATAAGACACTTTAGGGTTTGGCATTATAGTTTTGTTCCTGTTGTTGTTGTCCAAACTAGCTATAGAGGTTTAAGCTTTCTAGGTTCTATCTGCCACTCTTATATGACCTTACTTAAGAAATTTTGAAGCTTAACTTTGAATAGATATCCTTGTAGAGCTGATTTATATTTGATCATATGTCTCCAATAAGCTTGAATAAGACTTTGAGAAAAGACAGGGGTTAGTTTTTGTAAGATGCACTGGATGTGCTTCACACCCTATGTGTGGGCATGTTGCCTACATACCAATACTCCTAAGAGGAATCAAACCATATGTAGTTCTCCCTTCGAAAGTGATTAGTATAATAATGATATGAGAATGAAAAAAATGATAAAACTAGATATGCTTGAGGTGGCTAGGTTCTAGTGTACTAATTTGAATGAGCTTGTAAGTGTATTAGTTGGCTATATGCAAATAATAGGGAAGATTTCTTGAGTAGTCTTGCTTGTATTATTTCTTTCTTAGTGATATTTACTAACCCTTTCCAAATGATGTTTGAGTGGAATTATACAGGGATCTATTGGTCATGGATTAAATGCAATCATACTAAACCAACATAATGAAGATGAGGAATTAAGGGAAAATAGTAATCTAGGCTCAAAATATGATTGGATAAGAGGACCAAAAAGGGGGCACCCTTGGGTCCAATGATATGTTCCAAGTTAGGTTCTATTGTCTTGAGGGTAAAAGACCTAGGTGGATGGAATAAGCATGGAAAAAGGGTCATAACTGTGTTGGAGTGAGGTCTTGAAATATTACAAATGATTAGGAATCAATGAAAACATTCCTAGAAGGGTCAGGAGAGCAAGCAAGAGGAAACTATGGGTTGGGTGTCATTAGCCACACTCAAGTTACAATTTTTTTCATTTTATATAACTACATTTTCTCCCCCCTTTATTCTAGTGATGTAGCAAAGAAAAATACTAGGATAAAGGAAAATAGAAAGGGTACCTAAACTTACCTACAAGGATGAATCTCATGAAGCTATTGTGATGTTGGGTGTGCATAGAGAGAGCATGTTTTGAAGTATTAATATACAATAAAAACAAATAGTAGATCATTTTTATTAGATATGATATATCTAAAATAAGAATGTAAAAAAGCTAGGTAAGAGAGAGAAGAAGATAAAGGATTGAATACATGTCACTGGGTATACAAACCAATACAAAACATGTTGTACTACTGAGTAATGTTGAGTGATATTGAATGTGTGTTGAAGCAAGAGTAATATTGTGAATGGAGCTTAGTGCTCAATTCCTCAAAATTAGCTCAAGAATGCAAAGGATATCCCTTTGGCTCTATTATCACCCACTAAGTGAATCTATATGATCATGTGTGTGCTAATAGATGTTTGGACCATGTGTCTAGTCCTTCTGAGTAGGTGGCTCAAGAATACAAAGGCTAACTAGTCTTTTGGCTCTATCATTGCCCCATGAAGTGTAGCTATAAAATAATATTGATATGAAATGTGTGTCAAATGAGATGGCCCTTAAAGCCCATGAATTCTCTATAATCTAGTAATGTTGACATGGATAGAGGAATGTATGCTAGAAACTAGGTCACTCTTGGCTACTCTGAAAGATGGAGATTAGGCTTGTATGAGAGCCACTCCAAAACTGTAAAGTAGGCTTATATGGAAGCCACTGGAGAAATTAAAAATTTAAGAAAGTGGAGATCAGGATTATAGGAAATCCATTCCAAAATGATTCATCATAGTACATCTAAAACTAGAAGTGATAGCCATCATACCACACATGATGCCCCCTATATCTAGATTCTCTAAGCAAATGTGTACTAAAACCTCCTAATTTTGAACTGGTCTGAATGTGTAAAACTATAGTGGACCCTAATTTTCTACCTATTTTTGGAAAATCTAGATTTTTTGTTGTTTAGATAGGATTAACAAAAATAAGACACCTTGGTGTCTAGTGCTATTGTCCTTTGTTGAAACTAAAAAATATATTAGAATCATCACTAATTTTTTGATCTATTTTACCTAGATTGACCTCTGATTGATGTTCTGAGATATTTTAGAAGCTAGATTTTTACTGTAAGGAGTTTTGATCTATGTGAAAAAACCTCTATTTGTTGCCCCCTCTTCTAAGGCTAGGAATGAAGATGCTATAATGAATACCCTCATAAGAAAGAGCCTTACAAGTGTGTTACATTATAAAGATACATGATATAACATTGATAATCAACAAGATATCTCAAGATATAGCAGGGTTTGTATTGAGAGATTGTTAGATCAATATGGGTATCCCTAGATAGATATACAATATAATGCAATTTACTAAACTAGAATTGGAATGAGAATTTTTGTTATTTTTTAGTTTTTAATTGGAGGGATGGGGTATGATGTCTATCACGGTATCCAAAAAATCAAGATAGTGTATGATTAGGATCATGGCATTGCAAAAAATGAGAAGCAAATAAGTAACAAGCACACAATACTATAAGCAAGAAGTATGCAAAATATGGAAAAGGGGATAAATAAATAAGGGACATGGACACATGTCACTCAATCTAGAAATCAAGCATGTAAGGCCTATTCAAATGCGACATATACAAATAATTGAAACAAGCAAATAGAAGAGTACAAATAAGGGACATTGTAAAATGACTAAAGACACACATGAATGGAAGTGAAGGACATTTACAAATGTCTTAAGGCATACACAAGATGTAGAAGCAAAGGACATTATCAAATGTCCTAAGGTACATACAAGAGACAAATAAGAATAGGAAAAAGCAATCACAACAAATTAATTCTAAGTAAGCAAATAAAGCATAAAATAACTAGAAATATAATCACAATCTAACTAATCAAGGAAATAATTTAAAGGTATGCAAGACATGTTAGTACAAGACTACGTATATGCTAAGAAATACACAAGTGTTATATACTAGTAGAATGTCGATAGAGTAATCTGTGTAAGCTAGTAAATAATGTACATCATCATGATAACTAAAGTATGTGGTGTAGGAATGACATAACTTAGATGGTGTAGTCACATAGAAGATGACCCCAATGGGTAAATATATCAAATTATATCTTGAATGTAGAAATAGGATGCCCCCTCAATGGGTAGAGTGAATTAGTCAAGGATCTGGATGTCATTGCACATACTCAAAGTATATCAAATGAAGTATGGTGATGTAGATAAATTGACAAACAAAAAGCGTAGAATAATAGATGTAAGTCTAGCATATTAGTATTAATTTAAAGCATGGATAATTCATATAATTAAAATATTTTTCATGTTTTTAAATTATTTGAATGTTTTTTTGTATTTTGAAAATTTGTATTATTTTTAAATTTTTTAATATTCTTGAGTTATGTACAAGAAATTGAAAAGGAACTATGTACAATCAATAATAATAAACTATGTATGGGTATTACTAGGTAAAGTGATACTAACCGATGAGTCTCATGGGATACTCCTTGTTATGGTGTCTTGTATCAAGGAGAGGAATCGTGCATGATCATGAAGCATAGTGGAGAGGTTGAGGCTGTGACTTTGAAAGTTGTATATGCTATAAATCATCTAAAATATCTAAAGTGGAAATTTACTATGGAGTCCCATTTTAACTCTAATAAGTGGATGCAACTAAAGGTCTCTTAGGGTCCCATTTAAAAGTATGATAAGATCTCTAAAAATATGCTTTGTGTGTAAATGCATTACATCTCAGTGATACTACCCTAGGTGTGAATACTATAGGTGGTAGCTATATAGGATCCTAAAACTATGTCTACTATGAAAGAGACCTCTATGGTAGTGTATGAACTTGTTATGTTTGTGGTGAATGCCTTAACTATGTTTGAGTTTAAATTGGAGAAAGAATTGGTACTAGTAGAGAAACTGAAACTGGTGGCTAAATAGAAACTGATGACTAAACTAAAATTAATGACTACAAAGTAGAAGATGGCCCTAAAGTGGGGAGTGGTAACTCATATGGAATTCCACTAACTTTAATAACATAATTAGCATGAATGAATTTCATGCATATGTGAACTTTAGAAGGTACTAATCAAAGTTTTTAAATACATGATTGACCAAGTTGCATATCAAATAATCCTACACTAGGAACTATAGTGAATGGTTTGGCCATGTGTGTTGGACCAACCTATAGAAGAAGTACAATCTCACCCAATGAATTCTATATGTACCCACTAAATCCATTAATAACTATGTTTGCCAGGGTAATATCCTGCTCTAAATCCTAAATGATACAATAATGTCATAGTGAACATGTTCACGCTAGATTCATTGTCTATGAGAACACTATGAATATGATGATTGTGAATTTGAGATCGAATAATAAGTACATGATAATTTGTATCATCCTCAATGATCTCCTATTTTGAGAATGAGATGGAAGGTCTGGCTGGAACTCTAGAATTGTATATACCAATCATGTTGCTAAAAGAATGTAACTCAACTAAATATGCCCTATATGTATCTTATGGAGGATGTGCATGATATGAATGATGAACCCCTAGTGTATCCCCTATCTCCTATTTAGAATGTTATGGAAAAGGATCTGAAAAAATTTACAATGTTTTATCCTATGTTGGCTTGGCCTGAGGAGGCTCAACTAAAGTGCCAAGATCAATATAATTCCCATCTATTAAATCTTATATCTTATGTCTCAAACTGATGCATCTATTTTTTGTATATCCTGGTTCCCTATGAAACTCATAAAATGCATGTTGATCATATCCATGTGGAAGAGGCTTTATTGGGTCAGATTATTGAATAGGAATAAAAGATATGATGTTACAATCTAATAGATACTGTAAAACTTTGTTTCAAAAAATTAGTAGATTGGTAAAGGTACACCAAGGAGGTGTTGATAAAACCACTCACTAAGGGGGATCTAAAGCTGCATTTACTGTAGGTTGATTCTAAATTTTGTTATCATTAACCTTTAATTTGTATGGGACTTTGTTATTAATCTTATTTTTTATGTCTGAGGTACTTGTGTACTTGAGTTTTCCCACTAAAATTAACTCCGCTTCTCTTTCCTTTAGTGTGTGACACAACTCAGTGAAGGAAGAGAACATTTTGAATCTATTGATTCATGCAAAGCTGGTAGAAGACTCTATTTTAAAAGATCCTATAACTCTTGATTAGCCATGGGGCTAGTCATCTTAGCCAAGATAGTCTTATATCAGAGAACATAATCTGTGAGATGCTCATTGTCCCTTTGTTTTTATTGTATAACTTGGGTGTATGAAACTTTATCACCAATGTTAATGTTAAAATGGGCTAGGAACATGTTGGCTATAGGATTGAATGC
Organism: Torreya grandis; assembly: GCA_037957365.1. NCBI lineage: Eukaryota > Viridiplantae > Streptophyta > Pinopsida > Cupressales > Taxaceae > Torreya > Torreya grandis. Next base: position 65,729 of record JARHVA010002669.1, read on the forward strand.
ATTAACTGACTGATTTGGTAGACTATAAAACCATTGTAAAACATAATCCTTTAAGCTTCATGTAAATAGATCAGTAAGTAGCCAGTCATTTGGTACATAATCCAAGAATGCTACATGAAAACTCTCAAATGTGTCTTTGAATCACCCTTGCTATCATATAGAGTAAGTTTGGGTTGAACAAACCTTATGGCAAAGGTGTAGAAGCAATGTGAAATTCCAATGGTGCATACAAAAGAGAAAAATAATCCAAACCCTATATAGGTCTAGAGGCACCTTGCGCAAGATGTAACACCTTGGATTGAAGAGATTTTATCTCTTGCACAAGGGCTACCACATCATGAGATAAAGATGTACTAGTTGTAGTTATCTTTATTAAAATTAGTATAGTTTGGATGTGTAGAATCTATAATAGGAACCTGAGTTGGTTGTTTATCCATGGTATATGGTTGAGTCATAGGAATTTGGTTGAATTAAGGAGGATTTCCCCTAATTATTCCACTTTGTCTTGAAGGAAGAGATGCCAAGAACTGAGGTGACATCAAGAAAACAATTTGCATGATAGTAGAAAAAGGTTAAATGGGTATAATATAAACAATGAATTAGAATATGAATAAAAAGGACACAAAGTTTGCACACATGTAAGGTGATACCTCAAAAAGAAAATAGGAACTAGTATATGCAACTAGGGTTTGAAAAATGATTATTTGAGCAATTTTCTATGAAATTGAAAGTGAATTTCTGAGTTAGATATGCAAGTAAAAAAATGAAAAATTTATTGGAAATTTAGTGATTTAATAGGACCTAGTAAATGAAATTTGGTTTTTAAAAATAAATATTTTGACAAATTACTATGAAATTTTAAATTTTGAATGGATTTTCCTATTTAAGTATGATAGTAAAAATTCAAAAAATGATTGGAAAAATTATTACAAAATTACTGGGACCTAGTATGGTTAATTAGGGTTTGAAATAAAAATATTTTAAAATTACTACAAAATTTTAAAATTTAATGCTAATTTATAATTTTATTATGTAGGTAAAAAGATAGAAAAATAGATGAAAAATTAGTATGACATTTACCCCAGGGTTTCTAGGGTTTTTATGTGCAAACTAAGCCAGGTTCACCAAATGATTTAATAATTTTGGGAATAATTAGGGTTTTTATTCTTATTTAGTTAAAACTCTAAGTAAAGTAAATCAATCAATAATTATGCCATAATTAACTTAATTATTTTTTAATTTAGATTTTTGCTTAGACTTTCTAAAAATAGCAAGTGAATAGAGAGAAATATAACATAGCTTAGAATTGTCTTGATCCAACTAAGATGAAGGCTGATATTGATTGTGCAAGACTAAGATAGTATCAATAACCTAGATCTAGATTTTATTTGGTGAAAGGATAGGAGCACTAGAAATATGACACTTTATGGTTTGGTGTTATAGTCTTGTTCCTACCGTTATTATCCAAACTAGTCATAGAGGTCTAAGCTTTCCAATTTTTGTCTGTCACTCCTGTATGACCCTACTTATGAAATTTCAAAGCTTAACTCTCAATGGATCTCCTTGTAGAGATGATTTATCTTTGATCCTAGGTCTCCAATAATCTTGAATAGGAATTTGAGAAAAGAGGGGGGATAAGTGTGTGTAATATGCATTATACATATTTCAAATCCCATGTGTGGGTATGTTGCCTATATACCAATTATATGAAGAGGGATCAAGCCATATTTAGTTTTCTATTTGAAAGTGCTTAATGCAATCGTGATATGAGAATGCAAGAAATTATAAAACTAGATATGCTTGACGTGGTTGGGGATAGAATAAGAATTTAAATGATCTTTTAAGTGTATTGGTTGGCTGTATATAGAGAGTAGGGAAGTTTACTTGAATAATCTTACTTGTATTCTTTATTAATTAGTGATATTTACTAACCCTTTCCAAATGATCTTTGAATGGACTTATATAGGGATCTATTGGTCATAGGTTAAATATAATCATGATAGGTTGACATAAATAAGAGGAGGAATTGGGTAAAAATGGTAATCTAGGCTCAAAATGTGATTAGATAGGAGTGTCGAAAAGGGGACACCTTAGGGTCCAATGTTATAGTCCAAGTTGGGTGTTATTGTCTTGAGGGTAAGGGACCTAGGGGATGGAATAAACATGGAAAATGCATCAAAACTAAGTTAGAATGAGGTATTGAAAGCCTATAGATGACTAGGAATAAGTGAAAAGGTGCCTAAAAGGGTTAGGAGACAAAGTAATAGGGAAATATGGGTTGGGTGTCATTAGCCATGCTCAAGTTATCAATTTTTGAATTTTATATGACTACACTAATAAGGGAGCAAATGAATTTCTACTTATAAAAATTATTCTCCTTTTAGGTACAACTCTATAATCAATATCACTATGACCAAATTTATTATAGGAATAATAATAACCATAGAAATATGAGGAATACCTAGTCATATTAGTTCTTTGTGTAGTATGAGGAACTCTTCTAAAGTCTATCTTCTTCAAGTATCTCACTTTTATATATACATTTGCATTAGCTACCTTTTTCTTCTTCCTCTCTTCAAGCTTATTTTTAGCTTTAGCTTTCTTCACATCAGTAGTACTTGTGTCTATATTTGTGTCCTTGCAAACTTTCTCTTTTTTTACTCTTGATTCTCCTTTTGCTTTGGTGTTGTCATATAGGTTAGTAGATGTACTAGTTATGGAACTTTTTACTTTTTCATAAAAAATACCTGATCTCTCTTTTGAAGGATTTTGAGAGTTAATCAATTCATCAACAATATTTGATACTCTTATCAACTTTAGACTTTTGTCTAGTTATCTTTTAGTTTTTTCAAGCTCTTTTCTAAAGACCACTATCTTAGATTCTAACTTCATACACTCATCAAATTTATATTTTAGTTTAAGTTTGACTAAATCTTCTATTCTTTTAGCCTCTTCAACTTATGTCTTTAGTCTAACCACCATCTAATCATATTTCTCAATAATTTTGAACATTTTCTCAATTTCCTTTTATCTAATCTTCTTTTGTTTTGAGTTCTATTTTCTCAGCTTGTCTATTTCTTCTAGAGAATAGATGAGTTCACATTATAAATCCATTTCTCATTCTTATTCTTCATCTGAGTCTTCAACTTCTTCTTGATCCAAAAAAATTGATCCTATTTTCATGAATAGGACTTCCTTTTCCTCACCCACAAAAGCACAATCATGATCATCATTAAAACTATCACTATCATCCATTAAATCATTATCTTCTTTTATGTATAGACCTTTCTTATTTTTGAAGAAGTTCTTTTTATTGGAATAGTGTAGTTTCATCTTTTTACTATTCTCTTATTGCTTAGATTTATCCTTTTTATTATAAGGGAATTTAGTTGAAAATGTCCTACTTTGCCACAGTTAAAGAATTTAAAGGGTAACTTACCTCTATACTTTAAAGATCTTCTTCTTAATCTTTTGACAACATTGGGTTCTTCTTCATTAAATCCTCAGATCTAGATGTAGGTGCTTCTACCTTTATTGGTTTGGATGATTTGAATGCAATTTCTCTCTAGAAAGTATATGTCTCTCCCATTCTCATCTCATAAGTTGTGAATGTTCCATACAACTCATCAACAATGAGTTTATCTAGGTCTCTTGCTTCCTCTATTGCATATATTTTTGAGGCATACCTTGATGGTAGAGATCTTAGGACATTTTTGATAATAAATTTATCTTTCATCTCTTCTTAAAGGCATCTAATTTAATTGACTATTTCATCCATCACTTTGATAAACTCTAAATTAGACAATCCACATAAAATAACATTCTTAGCCTTGGCATTCCTCTCATATGCTTTCTTGGTAGCCTAATCAGTAGGAGTTATATCAAGAGCTATATTTCCTTTTAACACTGGCATACATACATCAAACCATAATGAAGATAAATATGCTTCCATTCTTATGCTCCAAAATTCATAGTTTTATCCATCAAAGAGAGGTGCCATATTTGAGGAAGATCCTTCTTAACTAGCCATTTGTGTTCACTGTCCAAGATCTACCTGAGTTGATTAAGCTTCTTCTAAGGAACCAGATCTTTGATACAAATTTTTGGAAAAAAACTATATAATGAGGGGGGTTAATTAGTATATTTATTTATTCATTTTCTTAATTTTTTAATGTAGATTAAAACTATATGCAGATATCACATACACAGAAATCAACATAACACTAGATATACCATGGAATACACATTATGGGAAAAACCATCATGAGAATAGTTGAAATAATCTATCATTCTAATCCAACCTCATAATAAAGAACCTCACTAGTTATAATGTTTAAGGGAACCAAACCTAAGGAGACATTGATCCCCTAATTTAAGAAAACCTACTCTAAAGAAGCACCCACTCCCTAACTGATCACCAACTTAGCTTATTTGATGGTACCTACCTATTATATTCTACTATCACGATACAAATCCATATTATAATATATATTCTTAAATGAATCCAATTCTATGTTTTCTATTATAGGTCTGGCCTGTAATTGCTCATGCTCTACACTTCATCTTATCTATTTGACATAATTTAATAATACCAATAAGTTCTACCTATATCCTAGATGACATATATAAAAGACATTGATCTAGGGATTGTATCTCATCTATGTTCACACTAGTTTGTTAACACATCATACTCAGGTTTGTTGGATTTTAGCTCCTATCTTTAACTGATATTTTACCATGTCTTGAACTCATACTCTACCATCATGATTCTTGGTCTTGTTACTATCTTTAGCAAATATCAGGCTCTATTTTAATGCACTTGCCTTGTTACATAATTTTAATCAATCAAAGTGATCTAACTTGTTATCTATGTCATTATTTATAACTTAAATATAAGTCCATGCATGTTCCTACATTTGACCATTAGGATGATCATATATTTAAATATTGACTCTTGATCTTAAGTTTGGTGCCATGATCTAATGGTTTTTATTCGAATTATTCATCTTTAAAATGTATCCATTCAATCAATCTCTGATAGTCTTACATGCTCCATTTGATCTTTATACACTTTATACTTTAAGATTTAAACTTTAAAACACATCCATTGATCTTTCTGATCTTGAGATCCCATGTGCCATTAGATATTCATAGTTGCATGAAAGTTATCTCTATCTATGGTTAAACATTGACCACTTTTCCTAATCTCATTTCATCCTCAATCTTTGGAACAAATATGTTCCATCAATATCATCAAACTAGCTCAGTCTTTAACTTACTTTTGTGTTGATAAACATCAATAAATTTATCCCATTGAGTCCACTCACTCTATTGGATCTTCATTGCATGATTATCCACTCACCATTAGATCTTATGACAAGCTCCATCATTATATTTGCTTATCTCTTGAGAATATGACACTTGGAATTAACACGTGCCCTATGCACATTACTATAAGTTATAACTATTTATATACTTGGCATTATAGCATTTATCATTGACTAATTAACTTTGAAATACACCATAGATTTACTGCTCAAGATTTGTGATTGTGACACTTGTCATTAACATGTTAATTTAGAGATGCCTTTGAAATTTTGATTTTTTCATGCATCATAGGATCTCTAATTTATGATTAAGAGCTAACCATTGATATTCTAACAAGATCTAACTTTTCTTTGTGCATATTTCACTAACTATGGGGACCATCTCAATATGCCTAGAAGGCTAACTTTGTACCTTCGTATATTTTGCTTCGATTATTTGCTTGTTCTAAAATTTGGAACATATAAACTAGGAATGAAAATAAACAAACCCATATTCTCATATCTTCCTAAATCATTTTTTTATATGAGGTATAACACCATTAATTTTATCACTTGGATTCTTCTACCATAGAGTTAACTATGCTTAGAACTGCTTGGAAAGCCAACATTGTTCTTGCGTAACTTTTGATGCACTTTATCACATAACCTATAATTTAGCGCATAATATCCTCTCACATAGGGGATTCTATACATATATTCATTTAGTTTATAAATATTCTTATGTATAATATATGACATCATAAAAATGCCTACTCAACTTTTTCTTATTTTTTTGTAAATTTGACCAAGTGTGGGAAAACACTGTCAAAATGTTTAGGAGGCCTACTTTGCTCATGCATATCTTTTGTCATGCTACATAGCATGACCTAAGATTTAGTGCATAGAAGATAGGCACAAAAATGAATAAACCCATATGATCATTTTATCTTAACACCTACATCTATGTAAATGCTAGCCTCATTAACATGCTTACTTGGCTTTGATTGAACCCTTTTGCAAATTTAGCTATGTATAAAAACTTAGTGAATTTTTTTTAAGTAGCTAAATTTGCATCCCTATATATTCAACTATGTTTGATCACATGAATTCAAATCTAGTGTATAAAAACTAGGGACTAATGTGATCACAAACATATGACTAACTCCCCCAGCCTCATTAACACATGGTAATGTTGATGTCAATAAACTAACTTTTTAGATTTTCTTATCATAGACCCAAAGTTTCTACATGATCAATATGAAGAACTGTATGAATTCAAATAATGCACAAAAACACTTAAATCATCCTTAACCTATGATAGGATCTCTTTCACATCATCAAATCACCATACTCAATCTTGAACATCAATTACATACATAAGGTGAATAATCTCCTTTTTGACATCAATGAAAATCATATTTACAACACCTTTGATCCATATTCCACCATCATGGCATCCAATTCCTTCATGTTTACTTCTAGTTTTCCTTATATCATTGCCACAATCAAATGGTTGAAAAGGAAAAGGGCATCTAGGAATATTGAGATAGCCATGACCACTCCCCAGATCCATGTCTCATCCACCTAAATCAATCTCTCCATGCCATCCACCACTCCATCCCAACAAACCATTATCACTAGCTCTAGCAAGGGCAAGAAGGTAAAGACATAGGTTATCACAGTCCATCCAATTGTCAAATATGGAGGTTTGGATTGGTCTAAGATAATTTGGTGTTCTTTACCTAACATAATTGTTAAGGTAACAAAGAAGCAATAATTAGTAGAGGAAGTTAAAGAAGTTGTGGTCAAAACCATAAAGGAGATAGACCTCAAACAGTTGACAATTTTGATATGGGATAATGATTTAAGGTCCAAGATCTCTCAAATTTCCATATTTAAAATAATAGATCTCCCATATATTATAAATTTATTTGACAAGCCATCTTGGAGTATTAAGAGGGTGAGGAAGAGGAAGCTGAAAGATGATGTTGCCAGGGAATTAATTTTTGAAGAGAAACAAGTGGTCTTTTCTTTGACCAAAAGACAAAATAGACAATTGGGGAAATCCACCTATAATGAAGACTTCAAATCTTTGGCTAAAGCATATACATATGCCATGGTGTTAATTCATGAAGGCACATACTATCTAAACATGAACTCAAGGTAGAGTTGGAGAAAATAAAAGAAAAATAAAAGATAGTGCATATCCCAACTAGAATTAAAGTTGAGGTCCAAGAGGAAGCATAAAATTTATACAATTCATTGGAGACATTAGAGTTTATTTAGGTTTAATTATCCCCCCATGTTGCCAATACTCATAAATTATTTAAATATTTGAAATCTAATGAGAATAATTTGAAGATGTTAATTTTTTACACAACTAATAAGGATTATAGCCATCTATATCTTATGACACCATTATAGGCATCCAACACACCCAACCTAGTGGTCATCAGGATAAAAGAGGATAGGGAATGGGTGACAATAGTAGGGGCTTTGGTCCCTAAAAGTGAAGAATAGGAGGCCCTCATTATGTAAATTTTGAATGATTTGAAATTATCTAAAGTAAAGAATTTTATAGGGAAGTTGATCAATAATATGAAATTTCACTAGCTTATTTAGGAGGATTTAGATAATTTTAAGCAAAATTTTCAAGGACTACCATTGGAGGACATAGAAGCCAATTTGATCTTTGCTAGGAAGAAGGTGACTAAATTTGAAATCTTCAAGATCAAATTCTAGATGACTAAAATAGAGCATTCAAATCTATTAGGATAGGTGAATAGGGTATATAGGCCCCCTCTTTTTAATTTAGACATAATTCAACATCAACATGATGTAACACATAAATTATAGCTCAAGATAAAGGTGAAGAAGAAGTAGACTCAAGCTACCACTTCTAGTTCTAAATCAACATCCATAATTACAATGCCAACTAAAGTATATGCACCCATCCATATGTCAACACATCCATGTAGGGCCAAGTTTTTGCATGTACATTTCTATAGTGGTGTATATTTATATATTTTTAGTTTTATTATAGTTTGAACCATAGTTTAAAGTTGCCTATTCATTTTTGTAAACATGCACACATTGCATGACTTTTGTAAAGACTAACTTAAGTTATTAACTAGTGTAAGATTACTCTATATAGGCTTTTCCATAGTTAGAACTGAAGTTCTAACTATGAAATGTAATCTATCTTTTATTTACTTAGAGGATGAGGTGACCCCTTCCCCAAGTCTATTTAAACACATGTAACCCACATTTTTAAAGGATCGGAGAATTTTTAATGTATAAGAGTAGGAGAAATTTTAGTTATTAAATCATGTGTTTATGTATTTGCTTCCAATGTTTGTGTAATTACAGTTATTTATTAGTTTTTATGATTCAATAACTTTTAGTGTCCAAAATATGCAAAATATTTCTTTCTCATCTTGATTGATATGTTAGTCTTAGATGTACAACACACATTGATATGTATTACAATTCCCTTCTATATATCTACTACAAGATTACTTGAAGGGCCTTGTAATACTTTCATGGGTAACTTTAAGTAATTACAAGGCCCTTGGAAGAATATCCTAAGAGATAATTCAAAGGCCATTGTCATACATTGAAGGGAACATTGAAATTATCTCTAATAGATACCTTCAACATGAACAAGTGAAATTTTCCTTTATGTGGAAGGCACTATTGGGTGATATTTTGAAGGCCCTTGTAATAAATTAAAGGTATATCCTAATATATACCTTTAAAACATGCACAATAGTGGATTTATCCTTCAAGGTATCTCCCAAGAGATACATTTAAAATAGGGACAAGAGTGGATTTCTCCTTCAAGGAACAAGTAAAATTTTCCTTTACATAGAAGGCACTACTAAGTGTTATTTTGAAGGACCTTGTAATACCTTCAAGGTATCTCCTAGGAACAAGTGGAATCTCCTTCAAGGAAAAATAATGTATTTATCCTTCAAGCAACAATTGGAATTTTCCTTTACATGGAAGGTACTACTATTAGTTATATAAATAAGTGGTCAACAAGTAGAATCTCCTATTTTGGCACTACTAGGTGATATTTTGAAGGCCCTTGTAATACTTTCAAGGTATCTCCTAGGAGACACCTTCAAGGTATTTCATAAGATATACATTTCAAACATGCACAAGAGTGGATTTCCCATTCAAGGTATCTCATAGGAGATACCTTTAAAATAGGCCCAAGAGTGGATTTCTCCTTCAAAGAACAAGTGGAATTTTCCATTACATGGAAGGCACTACTGGGTGATAGTTTAAAGGCCCCTATGATACCTTCAATGTATCTCCTAGGAGATACCTTTCAAACATACACAAGAGTGTATTTACCCTTCAAGGTATCTCCTAGGAGATACATTTCAAATAGGGATAAGAGTGGATTTCTCCTTCAAGGAACAAGTAGAATTTTCCTTTACATAAAGGAACTACTAGTAGTTGTACAAACAAGTGGTTAACAAGTAGAATCTCCTATTTTGCCACTACTGAGTGATATTTTGAAGGCCCTTGTAATATCTTCAATGTATATTCTAGGATTTACCTTTCAAATATGCACAAGAGTGGATTTCTTGGAGTCAATGAAGTTAGATTGCAAAAATTCCTTAGCCTCCAAGAAGCAAGAGAGAAAGCGAGTGACATATAGGTCACTTAACAACAAGTAGTCAAGTGATGGTTTAATAAGAGATCATTAGACCCAAGCTTTATGCTAGGAGACTCGGTCTTCAAATATGACCAAAGGGCTATGAAACTAAGCCAACATGCAAATTTGTATTCCTCATGGAGGGGTCCATTTCATGTCATTAGAGATAGACAAGGTAATGTATTTGAGTTGGAGGATGAAGAAGGAAATTTGTTATGGATTATGGTAAATGGAATTAACTTGAAACATTTCAACTAATTTATCAGCCTTCCCCTTATATATAGTTAGTTAGTTTCCCTTCTTTGTTAATATTTCCCTTCATTTATTTTCCTTTCTTTGTTGTTGTTTCCTCTTAAATAAGTGTCATTGGCACAAGTTGTTACCATTCCATGTCAGGTGTCTGCACCTTGGCCCTACTTAATTTTAAACTATCTACTAATAGATGGTTATCTACCTCACTCCCCTTCTAATTAATATTTAAGCATTCTATATTGAATTATTTCCCTTAAGTATCACCAAAAATATCTTATGAGACTTTCCTCGCACATGTGTGCTACCTTTCACAGTTACGGGTACCTAATTTCAAAAAGGTTGTGTGATGATTATGCTAGAAGTATGTGCCTTTAAATACCTCTCTCCTCCACATACCCAACACTTTATAGTCATATAAAATGTCCAAATTGGTATCTTGAGTGTGGATTATGCCACCTAGTCTATAGGACCTTCTTGCATGCTCTCATGACCCTTCTAGACACCTTTTTGCTTATAACTAGTGATTCATAGACTTCTGAGACTTGATTCCGTCTTAGTTAGACTCTATTTCCCATGATAATTCCATCCTTCTAGGTATTGAGCCTGTAGGATAAGAGCATTGGGGTTAAACTCTAGCACTAGAGCCTAGGGTGTCCCATTTTTATAACTCTTGTCCAATCACATTTAGATTCTAGATGAGTATTTCCTTTCTATTCTTATTCTTCATTATATCATCTTAGTGAAAATAAATTTAACCCATGACCAATATATCTCTATAAAATCCCATTCAAAGTTAATTTATAAGGGGTTGGAAAATATTACAAAATCAAGCAAGAATAAAATCAAGACCACTAAGGTAAATTTTCCTATACTCTACATAAAACCATCCAATACAGCTACCAGCATATTTAAACCCTCACACTAGTCCCTAGCCACCTCAAGCACACCTAGTTTAACATTTTTGCATTTGCATAACACTATTTCACAAATCACATCAAGTGGGAGAACTATATATGGCTTGATCCCTTTTCAGAGTATTGGTATGTAGGCATTGTGCCCAAATAAGGGGTGTGGATACATGTTTATTGCATATTACACACACTAAACCCCCCTCATTTTCAATTTTTATTAAATAAATATGAAGGTCTAGGGTTGGAGATTAAATTTACTCTTTAAGGACATCCGTTGATATTCAAGATCTAAATTTTCATGAGAAATCTCACAAAAGGATAGAAAACAATACCTAGAAAATTTAGATCTCTATGATTAGTTTGAATAATAGCAGTAAGACCTGGACTATAGTGTTAGACCTTGAAGTGTCTTACTTTTAGTGCTCCTATCCTTTCACCAAATGAAAGCCAAATCTTGGTTCATGACACTATCTTAGTCCTACATAACTAGCATAAACCTCTATCTTAATTGTATCAGTACATTTTTAAGATAAGTTACATTTCTCCTCTTTCATTACTATTTTTAGAAAGTTATGAAAGTCAAATAAATTATATAAATCATTAGTTAAATTATTTCAATATTATTTACTAATTTATTTATTCAAAACCCTTAATATAAATTATGAATAAGACTCCAATATGCCCAAAACTATTAAATCACACTTAAACACATTAAGAATTTTGAAGAACATTAAGCAATTGAATAGTTCATATTGAGCAGAGCATTTTGATCCAAGAATTATGAACGGAGATGATATCTAGTTCCTTCCTTAAGAATATATGGATAATTGTTGAAAAGGGTTATAAAATATAAACTTATACATCTTCATCTAGTGGTGGATGACATCCAAGAAAAAAAATAATTTGAGGATCAACTGGTTATAAATACCTTCCAACACCATTTTCTAGGAGTAAATCTTATGCTTTCACACCTGTGCAGCCAAAGCCCAAAGTACCAAAATTTAAGATCATCACCAAGAGGCCCTGTAAGGACCCCTCTTTGGTCCTTGATTATGTAGATAGGATCTTCAATCCCAAATTATCTAAGAACCCAAAAATGCTGAGGGAAGGCACACATGCCCACATGATCAATAAGATTTAGAACAATCAATTTGAGTTGTTCAAACACAAAATTTAGAGCTCCACACTGGTTCAATACATGGTTCCTCTTGTGCACCTATGCCTCAAAATTATTTCCTTATGTGAAAAAATATATGCTTTAAACACTAGAGGCAACCATTATAGGTAACCACCTAAGAGTGGGCATTAGTGTTGATGTAATAAGGGAGATGTTTTGACTCTCTAGTGAACCCAGTGTTGACATCTATAGTATAGTGAGCTTACAAAATGTTTGGGACATGTGTACTTGTAAGCTAGAGATCTTTAATTCAATCCTTTAGAATAGCTACATCAAAGCACCTCCTCTATGGATCACTCTCATAGGTTTTATGACAAAATAAATGAAGGAAACCATTTCTAGGTTGGAATTAATTTTTGAGATAGACTGAGATGCTTATGTCCAATATTTCTAATTAGGTGTAGTCTCCCTATTAAAGATAGTAAGTAACAAAAAAGATTATAAGATGGAATTTGTGGATACCATTACCCATACCATTTACAATGAGTTGGTGAGTTTCTTATCAAATAATACCTTTAGGTATTCCTCCTTCCTCTTTTACCTAATTATGTACTAGAAATCCAAGTTCTTCTCTTAGTATTTTATTATTAACACAAATAAAATGGGTACCCATCCAAACATGATGATCCCCATTTCTATGTGGACACACACATCTATCGATCACACAAGATTACTATAAATTTTTAGAGTGTTTCCTGTCTTCAATCCTCATTGACCTTAATTAGGAACCCATCATTTCTAGATTGATAGAGAGTTAGAGGTTGTAGCTCACTAGTAATAGAACTCTAGCTGACTAGTTTTTTGGGCTAATTTCACATTCATCTGAGTCCATATATTTAAAGAGGATCCATTCTAGATTTTGTGCCTACTCATAGATAGGACCCTCACCCTATAGATGGATCATTAGCTCAATATGGTGGATGTAGTTTATGGCACAAACCATAAAAATAAGGCCATCTATGACACCCACTTTACAAAGGGAGGCATCATAATGTTCAAATAGTCATAGGGGTGCTTGCTCAAGCTCAAGCTAGTAGAGCTTAGCCTTGACCAAGTAAATGACTAGTAGAACTATGATTTGATTGGTCACATAGCTTCTTTGAAATTTTTTTCTCTATTCGCTCATGAGCCTTGCCCATAACTCTAAGAGTGAAGGTCACAATTGGTTGACGACATCAAATATTATGTGGATATGTCTGAGATCTTGATCACCTGGATGCCTCCCCTATATCCTGATGAACCCCTCAAAATTAGTAGCATTCCTCTTTAACTCAACTTGAGGTAGATCCATCACAATATGGGTTTGAGGCACAAGCTTCTACCTCTCCACTGGAGCCCCCATAAAAGAAGGTGAGATTTTCTCACCCCTTTCTCTCCACTTCTACTACAAATTCCACTTCATATTCACCCTTTATAGTTTCCCATGGGTTGGTGTTACTCTCTATTGCCTAACCAATCACTTACCTTGCACCTTTTCTCAGTCCCCCACCCTCATCCACCACATCAACACCCATAATGGTGCAATTTCCCACCAGTCCTCTTCATATCCTCCTACCTTTATTAATTTTCACCCTTACCCTTCACATATTTATCCCTGAGGGAACATCATCTACTACTTCATAGCAACAAGTGACCTTTCCTTTTGTTTTACCATATGGGTTCCACTTTATAGGGGAAAATATTCAATCACAAGAGTAGTTCCATCATTAGTTGGAAACTACAAAAAAAGATTTAGAGGCCTAGATAGAGAAAAGAAGAGGAAAGATTGTTAACACCCCAATATTCCTCATACACAATCATTCTTTGACCTAACACAACAATCTCTAATGATCACACACATGGCACCCAAAGTAGTCAAGTCTCATGGACATATGTAGCTAGGGGACTACTCAATATAAACCATTGGCCTTAACCTTAGCCAAGCTAGACCTATTGACAAGGTCGAATTAATGGAGGAAACATATAAGTCTGTCACTATGAACTATATCAAGCCAACCCGTTAGTTAATTTCTAATGTTTTCCTTGAGAATAGAGGGAGAATTATTGACTAGGGTTATAAAATGGAAACTTTTACATCTTTGTCTAGTGGTAAAATACATCCAATAAAATAAAGAACTTGAGGATCAGGTGGTCATGAAGACCCTTCAACCCCATTTTATAGGAGTAAATCTTATGTTTTTACACCCATGTAGTTGAATTCTAAAGTACCAAAAGTTAAGAGCATCACTAGGGGGCCCTGAAAGGACCCTTCATTGGTCTTTGATTATGTAGATAGGATCTTCTATCCCAAATTATCCAAGAACCCAAAAAGGTTGATGGAGGGTGCACATGCCCATATGATCAAAAAGATTTAGAAAAATGAATCCAAGTTATTTAGGAATAGAATTTAGAGCTCCACACTAGCTTAATACATGGTGACTCTTGTGCACCCATGCCTTGAAATTATTTCCATGTGTTCAAAAAGATATGATGCCAACACTAGAATCATTATAGTCAACCACCTAAGAGTGGACATCAGTGCCAACATAATAAAGGTGATTATTTTAATCTTAAATGACCCTAGTACTAACATCTACAATATAGAGAGATTATATAATGTTTGGGACACCCATACCTATAAGTTAGAGTTCCTTAATTTAGTTCTCAAGAAAAACTACATTGAAGTGCCTCCTCTAAGGATTTCTCTCATAGGCTTTATGACAAAAGAAATGAAGGACACCGTTTCCATAATGGTATTCATTTTTGGGATCGACTTAGATGTTGATGTCCAAGATTTATAATTAGGTATAGTCTCCTTGTTGAAGATAGTAAGTAAATTAAAATCTTATAAGATGGACTTTATGGGTGTCATTGCCTCTACCATTCACAATGAGTTGGTGAGTTACTTAGCACAATACCTTTAGGTATTCCTCCTTATTCCTCCACCTAATTATGTACCAAAAATCTAAGTTCTTCTATTATTATTTAACTTTCAACACCACTAAAATGGGCACCCATCCAAAAATAGTGATCCCCATCTTCATGTGGACCCACATCATGTTGATCAAGAATAATTATTACAAAATTTTTAGAGTGTTTCCTGTCTCTAGTCCTCATCAACCTCAGTTAGGAATCCATCATTTCTAGAATGATAGAGATCCATAGGTTATGTCTCAATAGTGGTATAAATCTAACTTATTGGTTTTTTGGAGCCAATTTCACATTCATCCAAGTCTACAAATATAAGGAAGATCCATTCTAGCTTCTGTGCCTACTCACAAATAGGACCCTTTCCCTAGAGATGGATCATCAACATGATGCAGTGGATGTAGTTTATGATGTAGGCCATAAAAATAAGGCCATCTATGACACCCACTTTATAAAATGAATCATCATAGTGGTGAAAAGGACACAAGGGTACTTACTCAAGCTTAAACTAATAGAGCTTAACCTTAGCTAAATCAACAACTAGTGGAACTATGATCTAGTTGGTCACATAACCTCCTTAAAATCCACCTCTTCATTCACTCATGAGCCCTAGAAATACCTCAAAGAGTGAAGGTCACCATTGGTTGAGGACTTCAAATATTATGTGTATCTATTTGAGATCTTAGTCAACTAAATGCCTCTCCTATATCAACACCTGACCACCCAAAAGAAGTAGCATTCCTCTTAAGGTTAACCCAGGGCATAACCATCACAATCTAGCTCTAAGGCACAAACTTCTAGCCCTCCACTGGAGCCCCCATAAAATTAGGTGCACTTTCCCCATCCCTTCTCTCAACTTCTACTATAAATTCCACTTCATCTTAATCCTCTATAATTACCAATGGAATGGTGCTTCATTCCACTACCCAACCAATCACTTCCCTTGAATCTTTTCTCACTCCCCCACCCTCATCCACCACATCAACACCCATAATGGTGAAATTAACCACCACTCCTCTTCATATACTTCTACCTTTCTCTCCTTCCACCTTTACCTTCAAAATTTTCATCCCTAATGGAGCAACATTCACTTTTTCATAATAAAAGGTGAACATTCCTTTTGGTCTACCACAAGGATTCCCCTTCATAGGGGAAAACATTTAATCACAAGAGTAGTTCCATCTATAATTGGAAACTATAAAAATGATCTGGAGGCCCAAAAAATAAAATAAGAGGAAATATGGATAACACCCCAATATGCCTCATATGTCATCATTATTTGACCCAATTCAATAATCTCTAATGATCACACACATAGAACCCCAAGTAGTCATGTCCCATAGATAGGTGTAACTAGGGGACTAGTCAATACACACCATTAGCCTCAACCTCAACCAGGCTAGACCTACTGATAAGGTCAATTAATGGAGGAAACATAGAAGTTTGTCACTATAAATTATATCAAGGTGGCCTATTAGTTAGAGAAGATAAAGATGGAACTTGCAAGGGTGAAATATACTATTGACCAACTCAACACAGAGGCCAATTCTAAAGATATGTAACTCACTAAAATGAGTTCTGATCTATAGATCCATGTTACCAATGAGAGCTTCTAAGCAGAAGCCAGTCAAAGGGCCTAGTTGTGAATTTAAGTTGCTAAAATAAAGACCAAGATAGATGGCCTAAAAAAGTATAATCAATCCACAAAGAATAAGTTACAAGAGAAAGAATTATATCTTACACAGACCCATAAGAGTCTCTTGGACTATATGGGCATGCAACTACAATTATAACAATAGATGTAATAAGAGTCATAGATGTAGGATAAAAAAATACAACTGAAGAATGAACTCATCTCCCACTCCTAAGCCATAGGTATCCTCCCCATGGTTCAATAATTAAATATATCCTATTAAGAGATAATCAAAAAAGAGGTTACAAACTTGAAGCCAGTGCTTGGGTTCATTATGGACTCATAGAGATTGAGCTCACAGGTAACTATGTCTGTAGACTAGGTTATCACCTTTATGTCCACAAAGGTTAAATATTTAGAGTACCTTATCGATAATATTTATACCATGATGGACATGACACTTCAATTAATGGGGTTGGCTGACTGAAGGAAGACAATAGTGAAGGTGAATGAATTTTTGAGCTACAACAAGGCAACATAAAAATGAAAGGTATCTCTAGATTCCTTAGATGAATTAGTCTAGGATAAGAAAGGGCATATCAAATAGCTGGTCTATTTAGGACTCCAATTTTCATTCCTTGAAAATAACACCATCTTCCTAGAGGATAAAATAAAAGAGTTACTAGAGAAGAAGTTAAAATACTAGACTATCTTCATGGCTCTTAGTCAAGGGTGAAGGGTCTCTAAGGTGGAGACCATATTGTAGCCTCTCTCCTAGCTAGAATTTTAGATGTTAATAGTAGTAAAGGGATTGAGTAACATATCCTTCAAGGATATTATCAATGTGGATAGATCCTTTGAAGCTTTAAAGAAAAATACTTAGCCAACAAAGGAGGATTGGATGCCTTTGAAGGATATTCTTCTGAGGTTGTAAATTTGGTAGGCCTCATCCTTTTTATAGGTTTTCCTTGACTAGTCTATGAAACTAAAGAATTTGGGTCTTACATATGTAGGCATATTCCCCTTCAAGTTACCAAGAAATTTGGATCATGATCCACATTTTGATGTTTTGGGATAGCTAACTTTTATTATGGATGTGTTTCGTGAGTTTGGTAGATGGTATATGTGCCTCCCCTTTCCTAGGTTCCCTTTATTACTTTTGGCTAGTCTCATCTCATCTCACTGCTACCATGTGTCAACCTATTTCCCATTCTTTACAAGAAGATTCATAGCTTTCCCAATAATAATGCCAACTTGACATGTGGGGACACAACACTTGTTCAAGGTAGGTTTCTTTATTAGAAATTCAAATTAAACCATTGGTCAAGGGAAGGGGACCCCCATATTATAATAGCATTCCAAAGGTGGTTATATAGGTAGACACATGTGAATACAAATTACACTCATGAGTTAAATCTCCCCAATCACTTGTAATAACCTCATCATGGGCTAAAGTACCTTGTTCTAAGTGTCTTTCTCTCAAGTGGCCACTACACCTATATAAGTAGGGCTCTTTCTTTTTGGAAAGGTCTTGATCTTAGATAATTATTTTGGACTAGATAAAGCATTATAATAGTTAGTTTTGGAATATAAGTAACAGTAGTTATTTATTTTCATTTCATGACCTTTATAGGTTTCTTTTATAGAAAGGTTGAATATTGTATACTATTCAATTTAGGCCTTTTATATGGTATTTTTTCACCCATATTGATGAATAAATATTGTTCTATGTCAAATTGATTGAGATTTATTGCTATCTATTATTTCTCTACTTTGATTCTATAGTATTTGTTCTTATTTGTTGTTACAAAGAACAAGTGTAATTTTCCTTTACATGGAACTCACTACTGGATGATATTTTGAAGGCCCTTGTAATACCTTAAATGTAGCTCCTAGGATATACCTTTCAAACATGTACAAGAGTGGATTTCCCCTTTAAGGTATCTCCTATGAGATACCTTTCAACCAAGCACAAGAGTGTATTTCTCTTACAAGGAACAAGTGGAATTTAACTTTACATGAAAGACACTATTAGGTGATATGTTGAAGGCCCCTATAATACCTTCAATGAATCTCCTAGGATATACCTTTCAAACATACACAAGAGTGGATTTCCACTTCAATGTATCTCTTAGGAGATACATTTCAAACAAGGACAAGAGTAGATTTCTCACTTTTACATGGAAGATAATACTAGATGATATCTTAAAGGCCCGTATAATACCTTCAAGGTATCTCCTGCGATATACCATTAAAACATGTAAAAGAGTTTATGTCCACTTCAAGGTATCTCCTAGGAGATACATTTCAAATAGGGACAAGAGTGGATTTCTCTTTCAATGAACAAGTGTAATTTTCCTTTACATGGAATACACTATTGGGTATTATTTTTAAGGACCTTGTAATACATTCAATTTATCTCCTAGGATATACCTTTCAAACATGCACAAGATTTGATTTCTCCTTAAAGGAATCTCTTAGGAGATACCTTTCAAATAGGCCTAAGACCGGATTTCTCCTTCAAAGAACAAGTGGAATTTTCCATTACATGGAAGGCACTACTAGGTGATAGTTTGAAGGCCCGTGTAATACCTTAAATTTATCTCATAGGATATACCTTTCAAACATGCAAAAGAGTGTATTTACCCTTCAATTTATCTCCTATGAGATACATTTCAAATAGGGACAAGAGTGGATTTATCTTTCAAGGAACAAGTACAAATTTATTTTACATAGAAGGCATTACTAGGTGATTTTTTAAAGGCTCTTTTAATAAATTAAAGGTATCTCTTAGGATATACCTTTAAAAAATGCACAATAATGTATTTCCCTTTCAAGGTATCTCCTAGGAGATACCTTTCAAATAGGCACAATAGTGGATCTCTCCTTCAAAGAATAAGTGAAATATTCCTTTATATAAAAGGCACTACTAGGTGATATTTTGAAGGCATTTGTAATAAATTCAAGGTATCTCTTAGGAGATAACTTTGAAACATGAAAAAGTGTGTATTTCCCCTTCAAGGTATCTCCTAGGAGATACCTTTCAAATAGGCACAAGAGTAAATTCTCCTTCAAGAAACAAGTGGAATTTCCTTTACACGAAAGGCACTCCTGGGTGATATTTTAAAGGCAATTGTAATACATTTAATTTATATTTAAGGAGATACCTTTCAAACATGAATAAGAGTGGATTTACCTTTCAAGTTATCTCTAGGATATACATTTCAAATAGGGACAAGTGTGGATTTTTCCTTCAAGGAACAAGTATAATTTTCCTTTACATGGAAGGCACTACTAGGTGATATTTTGAAGGCCCTTGTAATATCTTCAAGTTATATCCTAGGATATATATTTTAAAAAATTCAAAAGAGTGCATTTACCATTCAAGGTATCTCCTAGAAGATATGATGAAGAGGAGATGTACACTTCTTTTACACTTACCTTATTTTTAATTCAATTCTTTGTTAATATATCATGGGGTTCAACATGTATTTAATGATTCTTAAGTTCATTGAACTAATTAATGACTTTAATAAGCTTAATATTTCTCCCTATATCCTATTTTATTCTTCAATCCTCTTATAACCTTGTAAAATTTTCACTTGACTCTAAACTCCTCTCTGTCTATAACTTACTCAGTCTTAGTAGCCCTTTTTGGATCAAATTATTTATTTATAGATGTGTATGGATTATTTTTTGAGAAATAAATAATAATTATTAGTAATCTATATTTTTTATATCTCTTTATTAATTTTCTCCATAAAAAGCATCTTGGAATTCCATTTTCCAACTCCTTCTAGGTCCCTGTTAGGCCTAATTAGGCCTTTTTTCCCCTTACATACACATAAGGGCCTAAAAGATGTATGGAACCATACTATTCCATATTAAAACAACCAAAATCTATGTTAAAACATATAAAAATTTAAAACTATAAATTTTTAAGAATATTCACTAAGTAAAATGTCTTAAAATTTGATTTGAAACTTGAAACCCTAATTTAGGGCTTGTTGTTACAATTAAAACCCGAGAGTATTCAATTGGATTATTCACACTTCATAAAATGTTTAAAAATAATTTAATATTATATATATTTTTAAAACATATTAGGACCTTCCTCAATCATTCAAATACTTTCCTTAATGCCTTGTTCAAGTGTTTGATCTCATTCTTTATTCCCCTATCCACACAATCAAGGTCTATAGGTTCCTTAAAGGTAATCTATTTGTGATTTTTATAAATTTAAATGGTTTATTTATATTTTGAAGTTTATTATAAATTTTTTAAAGACTAATAAAATAATTCAAAACTTTTTAAGCTTTCAACAACTCTTTTATTACCCTTTCTGATAACTTTTTTGACACCATTGTATGCACAGTTGACATACATACCCTTGAAATTTTTTTTGAATAAAAAAATGTTTTAAAATTTGTGAATTTTTTTAAATGATCATAAATACTCAACACACAATACAAAATCTTCAACCAAACACCCTTGTTATGATTCTTTGCAATATTTGTTTAATAGCAACCTGTGTAAGCTTGTGTTAAATAAGGCTAAAAGAACTATCTTGTAAAGTGATATGAAATGAAGTGAATCATTAAATAAATAAATTTAAAAATTATAAAACACACTTAAAAATTAAATTAATACCTCAAAAATATATCTCTAACAAACCTTCCTCCATTGAGCTTTTATAAACACTATCATTATCTTGAGCATGCACAAAAAATAGGGTACAAACCTTCATTTTATCAACTTTTAAGACCTTCATTTATTTTTTTTCTAGGAATAATACCATTTTTACGTCAAACAAGTCATACAAAATTAAATTTAAACCAAAATTAACATGTTTTATATCTAATATAACTACCTAGACTACTTTTCCAATAGTCATTCCAAGAACATTTGCACCTTGACACATCCATCAAGGTTTCTTGTCCATAAAAAAATACCTTTTTGGCACATGGTATTATCCATGGGATATTTTTTTTTTTTCATAGCTATTTTATACTTTAAAAAAAATTATACTAATTCCTATCTTACCCTTACTAGACCAAATGATTCAAAAATTCACATATGACAAAAAGGGAGGAAAATCCTAATTTGAATTTATAGTCTACTCTATTATCCTTAGAGCCTTAGAAAACATTACAATGTGTCTAAAAAGACTCCTAACACCTATTAATAAACCTAAAAATACTTATAGACTCTAAAACACTCATCAAACCAAAATTTTCTTGAACAAGCATCTAGTTGAGTCATCCAAGAAGGATGCTCCTGTATCATACTCTTGGGGTATGAAAAGAAACTTTCCTTGAAATTTTGTCAACCTGACTTAATATCCACAAAAATTCTCTTTTTGGTTATCTCCTTCAATTAAAATTTATAGATCCTATATCCTAAAGCCTATGATTAGTACATAGACCTCTTTGTACTTTGACCAACTCTACCATGCTTATTCCTTTGAAGTGGATGTCTTCCATAGTGACCTTCAACCTAAGCATATTCAACACCTGGTGCTTATTTTTCAACCATCATGCAAATGGAACACACACATTGATGAAAAATAACTCTTTTTTATCTCCTTGGAAACTAAAATCTTACTTTGGCATGCTTCCTTTGTCCATGCTTGGGTTTATTGTATTTAGAATGGTTGTTGATGGTTCCTTCTTTTCTTCCATAAGATCCTCAACTGTTGCAACTTCTTTGTGTAAGACCTCTCAACATAGCCACTTTATCAGCAAAACCTCCTAGAAAATCCCTATTTTTTATGAAAGACAAAGAAGAGGACAAATTTACAAACAACATTTATAAATGATCATTAGACAACAAATCACTTTGATAGTATTTTTTCAGTAGCTTCTTATTTTTTATGTTCAACTCATTAAAATGATTTTCCATTGTTGCATTATCTTCTTCCAATGGCTTGGAAATTTGTACTAGCTTGTCTCTTTATTGACTCTTTCTTGAAATCATTATGTTCTCATCCTCCTTAATACTAAAACTAATTTCCTTATGCAAGTACTCTTTATCTTAAAAAAACATGATACTTCCTTGTGTCTCTTATCAGAGGATTCACCAAGGTCCAAATAACAAGGATGCACAAGTCATGGTTGCATGGGATGAAGAAAGTGAATACCACAAAATGATAAAATAAATGAAATCAAAAAAGAGACAATTACATAGAGAATTTGGAGAAAAGCCAATATTCCATTAACATAAGATGGCCAAAGTGAAGAATACATATAGGAGAGCACGTAAGTAGCTCCTCCATAAAAGGTGGTCAAAGCACCCCAAGAATAAACTGTAACTCCTCCATGAAAGGTGGTGACAAGGTGCTAAGAATAGAGAAGTAACTCCCATACCTAGAATAGCTAGTTAAAGGAGTTACTTATGACATTCTTATGACACCTATGACACATCTATGACACACATCTCCACATAAGCTAGCCTATCCCACGAATGTAGGAAATCTCCATGTATGCACAAATATATAATTTCCCTAATTAAATAATAGGGGAAAATAAAAACCTACACTAATACCCCCCCCCATAAGCATAGCTTAAGTAGGTAGTGTGGAAATATAAAATGGGTCCTGACAACTAGGCCTGATGAGGTACCCATGTACAAATGCAATCTCCCATAAGATAGAGAAAAGGAGAAAACCCGTAGGAAAAAACTCCCCCCAAAAGAGAGACATAAAATAAATGAAGAGGCTAGTGCCCCCCCTAAAGAAGATGTTGCTGCATATGTGGACCGCACCCCAGGAAGAGCTCATAGATGAATGAACTTGCTCTCGATGAAAGGTTTGGTGAAGATGTCTACAACTTGCTCTAAAGACTAGAAAAATATCAAGTCAATGACCTAACTATGAATAAGCTCCCGAATGAAATCCATGTGAATCTCTATGTGCTTGGTCCACTGGTGCTGAACCAAATTCTTGCAAATCTTAATGGTACTCTAGTTATCATAATAAATGATGGTGGGCTACCTGATAGGAATTCCAAACTCAAAAAGTATCCCTTGAAGCTAAATAGCCTCAGTAGCTACATTAACAACTCCCCTGTACTCTACCTCTATGGATGATATAGCAATAACATTTTGCTTCTTAATAGACCAACTGATAGGACCAGAACCTAGAGAGAAACTATAACCAGAAGTGGACTTGCAAGTCTATGAATCACCAGCCCAGTCTAAATCTGTATATCCAACCAATTCAGCCTCTATGCCAAATCTATAATGAATCTTGTATCTATGTGAACCCTTTATGTAATGCAAGATCCTCTTAGCTGCTTTCTAATGTAGCTCATGAGGAGGTTCCTGTATAAATTTGGAGATAAGTCCCACTACATATGATATGTCGGGCTTGGTGTTAGTCAAGTAGATGAGACTACCAACAAGTTGTTGATAATGAGTGGTATCAACCAATGGTGAAGAATAGTCAGCCTCAAGCTTGACTCCTGATAGAAAGGGAGTCGGAGATGGCTTGCAATCAGCCATGTGAAACTGAGACAATAAATCAAGAGCATACTTAGGTTGTGCAAGAGAAATCCCTAAATCTAACTATGAGATATTGATGCCAAGGACATAATACAATAAACCCAAGTCTATCATGTCAAATCTATCTTAGAGAGATGCCTTCATCATTGCAATATCCGATGAAGAACTCCTTGTGATCAAAAGGTCATCAACATAAAGAACCAAAATCAAGAGCGAGTCATCTTGCTACAAAAAGTAGACATTAGGATCAAAATGACACCTAGTGAAACCCACTATGAGAAGGAAGGAATCCATCTTGGCGTACCATGCCCGAGGGGCCTATTTGAGGCCATAGATAGATTTCCTAAGTCTGCATACTAAGGAAGAATCCTGAACAAATCCTAGTGGTTGCTCCATGTAGATCTCCTCCTCTAGGTATTCATGAAGAAAGGCACTCTTCACATCCATCTGGTGCACATCCTAACCATGTGTTGCAGCAATAGCTAAGGTGAGTCAGATAGAAGTCATCTTTGCAACGGGTGTAAAGGTCTCTGAGTAGTCAATGCCTACCACTTGTGAGAAGCCCTTGGTAATCAATCGCACCTTGTACTTATCAATTGACCCATCTACTACAAACTTGGTCTGATATATCCACCTACATCGAACCATCTTCCTTCCCTTAGGAAGTGAAGTCAAGTCCCAAGTGTGATTTTTTATTAAGGAAGAATATTCTTCCTCCATAGCACTATCCCACTCAGGTACCCCTGATGCCTCTTGAAAAGTCTATGGATCCAAAACTAAATCGAAGAAGGCATGTAGATCTCTCTAAAATCCCCCTAATTCATCTGTTATCTGCAAGATCTCCTGCCCAAGTGTTAGCACTCTCAAGTGTCTATCTGGCCCAAAGTGGCCCAAAAGTGGGTGAGTCAGGTGCTAACTCCTCATCTTCCAACTGACTAGAGGTGGATGACCCTACATCACTGTCCTCACTGTCAGAACTCAAAGAAGAAGAAGATGTCTCTAGCTAAAGAACCTATTGTGGCTAATTTGAATCTGATGAGGAATCATCATGAAGAAGTAGATCCGATGAGGGAGAATAAGTGCCAAGTGTTGAGTCTCTAGGACTCTCCTGAAAGTGGACACTTCTCTCAATAAACAACTCTTGATTGATTGGATCTAGAAGGAGATACCCCTTAACACCATCTGGATATCCTACAAAGATGCAAGGCTTGGACTGACATTCCATATCTTTGCATTTCTTCTCCAGTATGCAGGCCATGGCTGGGCATCTGAAAACCCTAAGGTGCTCAACATTAGGTTTCCTTTTATGCCAAGCTTCAAAGGGTGTTATCCCTTTCAAAGCTTTGTGAGGAACCCTAATCTAAATGTATCAAACACAATTGATGGCTTTGACCTAGTACTGTGGTGCAAAGGATTTGGAGTGAATCATACAGCTACCAATCTCTTTTAAGAACCTATTTTTGCTTTTTGCAACCCCATTATGTGAAGGACTATAAGTGACTGTGCATTGCAAATCAATTCCCTATGTGGTGCAAAACTACTCAAACTAGTTGCTGACATACTCCCCTCCATTATCAGTTCAAATAACCTTGATGGATTTCTCACTCTATTTCTCAACAAGAGCCTTGAAGTCTAGAAAATTTCCAAACACTTCAAACTTTTGTTTGAGAAAATATATCCAAGTGTACCTAGAGAAATCATCAATGAAAGTGAGGATGTACTTGGCCCTTGTGAAAGATGGTTTGGGAAAGGGTCCTGATACATCACTGTGGACTAAATCCAAAGGTTTTGAATCCCTCCAAGATTTGCCTTTGTCAAATTTTGCTTCAGGATGCTTCCCAAGGGAGCACCCCTTGCAAAGTCCTTTTGAGAATTGGACATGAGGCAAGCCAATGACCATGTCATGTTTGCAAAGTAGCTCAAGGTAGCAGTAGTTAAGGTGGCCAAACCGCTCATGCCATAATTTTCTAACTCCATCTAAATGAGTCAACAATGCTGTTGGAGAAGAATTAGTGAAAAATGTGAGGTGTATAACCTTGCTTGGTGATCTACCCTACCCACTGCCACTATAGTATCACTATGCAACTCCCTGATAGCCACTGAATCTGGTGAAAACTCAACTCTCATGCCCTGACCAATGTGAGTGATTTGGTACACTAATAGGAGATTGGTTGAAAGAGAAGGAACACTTAGAACATTATTGAATGTTCCTCCTTCCATTTTAATTGACCCTCTCCCTACAACAGAAATTGATGTGTCATCACCCAAACTAATTTAAGTCATGCTATAAGGCTCTAAAGATGAAAACTCAACTAGTGAAGAGCCCATGTGGTGAGAAGCACATAAATCAATGACCCATGGTGTTGTAGAAGTTGTAGTTTCTACAAGGGCCTTGCCCTTTTCTTTCTCCTTACCCTTGCCTTTTGCCTTGGTAGAATCTTGGGTAGATGAATTCTGCTTGATAGACTCAAGAACACCTATGTTGTGCTTCTCTAAAACATGAGTTGG
The DNA here is from genome assembly GCA_037957365.1 of Torreya grandis. Lineage (NCBI taxonomy): Eukaryota > Viridiplantae > Streptophyta > Pinopsida > Cupressales > Taxaceae > Torreya > Torreya grandis. The sequence continues at coordinate 92,592 of JARHVA010002669.1, forward strand.
GTGATCTATTTTTTTCTTCACGCATTTGTGTTCATCATGCCCTGCATTATTACAATAGGCACACTTAACCTTCTCCTTCTTAGGGTTATCATTGGAAGAGGAAGACTCAATGTTGTTTTTGGTAGGATTGTTGTTTTCTTTCTTCTTCTCCTGGTCCTTATTTTTCTTCTTCTTCTCCTTTGTTAAAGTCTTATCCTTACCATTTCCAGCTATCAAAGTTTGGGGTTGAGTAGACTTCATTGTGCCCATTTGAATTATCTTATCTTGCTCCCTAGTCAAGTCGGCAATGAATGAATCTAAAGAAGGCATTTTCCATGTAGTGCCAAGGGCACTTTTTGTGGCATGGAAAGTGGAGACAAGGACTGAATAGCTTGGACCTAACTTTGTGAGAATAGAAAGGATGAGTTGATCATCTTTCTTCTCTATCCCGCATTCTTTCAATTGAAATCTAAGGGCCTTAAACTTAGTGAAGAAGTCCTGTAGGGTGTCAAAGTTTTTAAGACTTAGACTTATGAGTTCATTTTCGAGCTCATGACCTCTCATCTCATCAAGCTTCTCAAATAAGGTTTCTAGGGTGTCCCATATGTCTTTGGGAGTCTTGGAAGTTTTTAAATGGAAGAGGAGTTCTGGAGACACGAACAAACTTAAAAATCTATAGGCTTCATCACTACAGTTGTACCACTTGACCTTTTCAGCATTAGTGCTGGGTTGTACTTCAGTACCCATGGTGATCCTATACAACCCTTTGATTCTAATAATGATTGAAATTTTAACCTTCCATTCATGATAGTTGAAGGGTGTTAGGGGTTTAAGTTGAATATAATCCATTTTAATCTAAATTTAGGTGAATTTGTGTTGATTGCAAGTTGTGAAATTATGCAGAAAGGAGAATGAGAGCAAAGATTGCAAGTGCTAAAAGGCAATCACACCCCCCCAAATGTTGAGCCCCCCCAAAAAAAAACATGAAAGTGCATGCTTAAAAGACATCAAGATCAGCTGAGAATGCATCTTAGAGTAATCAATGCAAGACTTTAAGCAAATAGGATGTTGAACTCAGTCGAAAATGCGTCCTGGGAGACCCAAATTTTAGGCACTTTATAAACTAGTGTGTTTTTAAAAAATAACAAGCCTACGCTATGGAGAATTGAAATACAAACCTATTTTCAAAAAATGGCACCTGAATCTGAGCTACTGTTTGCAATATATTAAAGATTTAATTTCTTGTAAACTAGTGTTTTTAAAAAAAAGCAACACTAAAACATTAAAAAAATGCCTATTTTGAGAGAGAAAGTGGCCTTCCAACCACTTGTTGGACTCAGAACGGAGTGAGGAATCCAAAGGAGTTCTTTGTGAGGGGGAATTGGCCTCTTGCCAACTTGGGCCTCACCCTTCATCTTCGTAGGTCAAAGATACAAGTTTTTAAAAAAACTTTAAACTGCCTTTTTTTTTAAATGCTAGTTTTCCAATTTGACTTTAATTCAAAAAATCAAATGACTGATTTATGAATACAAGATTAGAATAGTTATGAGAAAATTAGACAAAGGCAGATTTTACCAATCAAACTGCTTGTTGAGGGCCCACATGAGGCGCCAAAGGGAAAAAGTGTGCCATGGCAGATCATCTATTGCTGAAATTGATTAAAAACATGATCGATTACTACTGCATCCATTGAATTGAGATATTCTACAACATGGCTCACTTGGACTCTAAAATGTCTGGGTTTTGGGTGAAGGTTCCCCTAATTTACAAGTTGATACTGTCATACCCTGAGGTGGAGTTCTTCTGGTGGATGGACAGTGACACCATGTTTACTGACATGGCCTTTGAACCCCCATTCAAGTGCTACAAGAACCACAACTTCATCATGCATGGTTGAGACAAGCTCATCTATAATCACAAGAATTGGATCAGCCTCAACACTAGTTCCTTCTTGCTCCACAACTGCCAGTGGTTGCTCAACATTCTCGACACCTGGGTGCCCATGGGACCCAAGGGCAAGATCCAAATGGAAGTAGGTAGACTGCTCACCAGCTTCCTCACCAGGTAACCTGAGTTCAAGGCTGATGACCAATCCATACAAATTTAGAGTAGAAGTCAATGCCTTCAGATTTGAAATGGAGAAAAAACCAGTCCAATGCAGGTTTACCTCCTCCAAAGTAGATCCTTTAACAACCACTTTCAATGCCAAGTGTGGTGGAAAATAGCCCTAGAGCAGATCTGCATCACATAGATCTGGGAAATGATGTCATCATAGGCCTGCATGTATATGGACAGACCGAACAAGCCATGGAAGGAACAATAGCATGGAGAACTAGCAATATCTCCCAAAAATTTTTAAATTTCACAAAAAAAATGCCTTAACAAAGCTCTAGATTTCAAAGAAAGAAATAGAAAAATAGACAACCAGTTACTGGGGTGGCTCTAATACCGTATCAAAGGATTCACCAAGGTCCGAATAATGAGGATGCACAAGTCGTGGTTGCATAGGATGAAGCAAGTGAATACCACAAAATGCTAAAATAAATGAAATCAAATAAGAGACAATTGCATAGACAATTTGGAGAAAAGCCAATATTCAATTAACATAAGATGGCCAAAGTAAAGAATACATATAGGAGAGCATGTAAGTAACTCCTCCACAAAAGGTGGTCAAATCACCCCAAAAATAGACTATAACTCCTCCATGAAAGGTGGTGACAAGGTGTTAATAATAGAGAAGTAACTCCCATACACGGAATAGCCGGTTAAAGGAGTTACTTATGACATTCTTATGACACCTATGACACATCTATGACACACATCTCCACATAAGCTATCCCATCCCATGAATGTAGGAAAACTCCATGTATGTACAAATATATAATTTCACTAATTAAATAATAGGGAAAAATAAAAACCTACACTAATATCTCTCTCCATTCATTGTCCTTCAATGGTTTTAATGTATGACTATAGCCATCTTTATCAATGATATAAGTGTTAGGTTTTCCATTATGTAAAGATATCCTATCATAATTCCATAGTCTCCCAAGACTTTGTATCCAATGGGAATGACATCACATAGTACTCTATCCTTGTATCCACCTATCTTCAAGTCTACATGGTACTATTCACTCACTAGGACTTTGTGACTATTTTAAATCCAAGAAACCTTGTATGGGTTTTGATTCTTACTTATTTTTAAGCCTTGTCTGGACACCATCAATGAAGAGTCTAATTTATCTATACTACCATTATTTACAATAACCTTTTAGAAATTACCTTTACTTTTGCACATGGTTTGAAACAATGTCTTTCCTTGAGGTGGTTCTCTCTCTTCTTGGCTAGTTCCTAGAAGGATTCTCTTCATCAAAAAGCTTTCACCTATTTTAGGCTATTCCACATAGTTATTTAATGCATCTAGACTCTCATCCTCTTGCTACACCACATGATTTTTACTCTCACTCCAATATCTTCCACTTGGCACATCTTCAGGACACTCATAGGACTTATGCCCTACAAACTTGTTGCACTTGAAGCATTTTGCTAAAAACCTCCCATTGCCTCTTCCTCTAACATAGGATCTTCCAAATATAATGATGTAACCAAATTTATTTGATGAACTTGAAGCCTCTGAACTACTTCCCATTTTTTTCTTTGTCCTTTCTATTGTCCCCTATTACTTGGCTATCCTCTTCCTTCTAGTTATCTTCTCCCTTGATAGTTTCTTCCACCTCTTCCCCTATTCAACTAATTTTGCCTTCTTGAAAACATATCTTATACTCTCAAGGATTCTTAATAAGCCTCCTCAATATTCCTTGGTGCCAAAATACTAAACTCATCTTGAATGGCAAACTTCAAGCCATTCATGTACCTAGGAACCTTCTTAGCATCATCCTCTATGTGGCTTTCTCGAATGGTCAACTTGTATAACTCCTTCATCTATTATTTGAATATAATATCCTTTTGACTTAAGTTTTGAAATATCTTCAACAATTGATTATGATAATCCTTAGGCATGAAATTTCCCTTCATCTTAGCCATGATCCTATCCCATGACTATATCTTATATTTGCCTCTTCTTCTTCTCTCTTTCTAGATGCCATCCCACCAAAAAGATGCATGAAATTTCAGTATTGTTACTAAAAAATTCATCTTCTTATCCTCCTTCGCCTCTTTTTAATAAAATTATTTGTCCATGTTTGTAATCTAGTCAACAAATTCCTCCACATTAAAGTTACCCTCATATATGGATACCTCCATCTTGGGCTTTGAAGTCACCCCAAACACTAATCTAATGAACCTTTCCTCAAATCTTACATTATCACCTTCCTCTACTTCCTATTCATAAGGAATATCATCCTCAACATTAGATATATCACCCCTATTTATCTCTCTTTGTTGTGCCAACTCCATGGCTTACTATCTTGCTTGTAGGTTCCTCATCTCTACCATCATAGCATCCAGTGATTGTAATCTCTTTTGGACTGCTATTGCTTCTCCTCTTCCTTTACCTACCATGATTACTTTATACCTTCCAAAGATCTCCTAGGCTCTGATACCAAATGATTCATAGGAAATTCACACTTCTTTGACACTTGCCTTTTTCTTGATTCAATTCTTTGTTAATGGATTATGGGATTCAACATGCATTTAATGATTCTTAATTTCATTGAATTAGTTGATGAATTTAATAAAATTAATATTTATCTCTATAGTCCTATTATACTCTTAAATTCTTCTATAAAATTTTTAAAGTTTCACTTGACTACAAATTCCTCTCTGCCTGTAACCTACTTAGTCCCTAGTAGCCCTTTTTGGCTTAAATTCTTTATGTAAAGATGTGTACAAATTCTTTTTAGAGAAATAAATAATCAATATCAGTACCCTCTATTGTTTTTATGTATATGTGTGAATTTAATCACTCAAACTCATCTAGTAAGTCCATTTTCCAACTCCTTATAGGCCCCTTTTAGGCATAATTAGACATGTTTTCCCCTTACATACACATAGGTGCCTCAAAGATGTACAAAACCATACTCTTCCATCCTAAAACCACCAAAATTTGTGATAAAACATAGACACATTTCAAACTGAAATTTTCAAATAATATTCATCAAGTAAAACATTTTAAAAATTTATTTGACACTTGAAACCCTAAATTAGGGCTTGTTGTTACAGTCAAAACTTGAGAGTATACAATTGGCTTATTTACACTTCATACATTGTTTCAAACTAATTTAAGAGTTGATCCTTAATTTTCGACACCTATGAGTGCCTTCCCTAATCATTAAAATTAATTGATTAATGCCTCATTCAAGCATTTGATCTCATTATTTATTCCCCTGTCTATATAGTTAAGGTCTTCATGTTCCTTAAAGGCAATCTATTTGTAGTTTTTAAAACTTTTAATGGTTTATTTAGCTAGTGAAGGTTTCTAGGCTTGGTTAAACACTAAAAAACTAATTTAAAACATTTTAATCTTGTAACATCTCTTATATTACCATTTTTGATAACTTTTTTGACACCATTGTACATATAATTAGCATGCATAGGGTCTGTAAATGTTCCCTTGAAATTTTGTTTGACTTAAAATAGTTTTAAAAATATATTAATGTTTTAAATGGTTCATAAAGAATCAAAACACACTATAGTATCTCCAAACAAATACCCCTATTATGATTCTTTGTAATATTTGTTTAATGGCAACCTATGTAAGCATGTGTTCTACAAGGTTAAAAGAACTTTCTTGTAAAGTGATATGGAATGAAGTGAATCATTAACAAAATACATTTAAAAATTATAACACAAAACTTACCAATTCAATTAAGACTTAAAAAATATAGCTCTATTAAACCTTCCTACATTGAGATTTTACAATTACTGTCATTATCTTGAACATGCACAAAAAATAGGGTACAGACCTTCATTTTATCAACTTTTAGGACCTTAATTTTCTTTTTTGGGCCTAGTACCATTTTCCCCTTAAATACCTGATACCAATTGAATTTAAAACCAAAATTAGCATGTTTTATATAAAATATAACTACCTAAACTACTTTTCCAATGGTCATTATAAGAATATTTGCACCTTAACACATCCATCAAGGTTGCTTGTACATACAAAATGACCCTTTTGGCCAATGGTATGATCCATGGGATATTTATTTTTTTAACTATTTTCCACAAAAAAAACTTCTAGACCACTTCTTACATTACCCTTACTAGACCAAATGATTTAATAATTAAAATATGACAAAAAGGTGGGAAATTCTTAATTTGAATTTCTAACTTCCTCTATTATCCCCAGACCCTTGGAAAACATTCCAAGGTGTCAAAAAAGACTCCTAACACCTGATAATCAACAAAAATAGACTTATAGACTCCAAAACACTAATCAAAGCAAAATTTTCTTGAACAAGCATCTATTTTAGTCATCCAAGAAGGATGCTCCTGCATGAAGATACCTTTCAAATAGGCACAAGAGTGGATTTATCCTTCAAGGAATAAGTGGAATTTTACTTTACACAAAAGTCAATACTAGGTGAAATTTTGAAGGCCTTTGTAATACCTTTAAGGCATCTCCTAGGAGATACCTTTCAAACATACACAAGAGTGTATTTCCCCTTCAAGGTATCTCTTAGGAGATACCTTTCAAAAACACACATAAGTGGATTTTTACTTCATGGAACAAGTGTAATTTTACTTTACATGAAAGGTACTACTAGGTGATATTTTTAAGGGCCCTTGTAATACCTTCAAGGAATCTCCTAGGAGATATATTTCAAATATGCACAATAGTGGATTTCCTCTTCAAGGTATCAAAATTAAAAGGCACCACCTGAGAGCTCACTATGAATTGAGGGTCACCACATAGTGAGAAATAGATGAGTCATCATGTAAAGATGAATTTTGAGAACCGACAAGGTAATAAGAAGGTGCCATGTGTCTAAATTTTAAGCCAACTAGGCAACTTAGTCATATTCATGCCATGTGAGTTCTTAGTTGTATCTAAGGTGGTAGATACATGTCGAAAGGTGGTAATATTTATATTTAAATATAAAATTGATGCAAATCAAATTAAAATTAAAGCTAAATTGAATTATAGTGTAATTAATAGCTAAAATCAATGGTTTGAAGTTTGACAATCTTGTCATTAATATGACATGAACTAGGATCACCATCAACATTGTATTAATCAATCTTGCCAAAAAGGACTTTTGTGAATTCATCCAACATTAAGATAATATATGATCTCATCAATAGAAATTAAAAATCCATGGCCAAATAAGGAATGTCTAGAACCAACAAGTCATAATAGGTACCATTTCTCTATTCATATGGGACAAACATAGTCTTTTGAGACACTAGTTTTAATACCATTGCATTGGTCATGGATGATAAACATTAAAATGACTTATTATACCATGTGTAGAGGTTTTCTCTGGGAATATGTACCTTCTAAGGGCTAATTATAGCTTATCCATTACCTCCATCAATAGAGCACCCAAGCGGTTATTCAGACAAGATATGGATTAAGAAGATCTAATTGGATACAAATATATACAAATACCATCATATATATAAGGTGATAAATATATAAGGTTTTTTTAATAAATTAGGGGATTTATATATAAGGTGATTTATACTTACACACACACACACACACACACACACACACACACACACACACAAATTTTGAATTGACTATAATTTTGCTTGAAAGTCTGAAGGTTTAGCTCCAAGACTAGTGACTTAACTATGAATATTGGAATCTATGATCTGAAGATTAATAGCTATGCTCTTAAGATGAAAATTCATGAATGGGAAGAATCCACCTACATCATTGAGAATCAATAAATTGCCATTAGACCAACAATGTCATCTATAATTTGATGTGATGGTGTTTTCAAAATATTTCCTCTAATAGATTTGATGTGATGGTATTTTAAAAATATATTCTCCAATACGTTTTATCTGATGATGTTTCCAAATGGAATTTTCAAACAAGATTGATGTAATTATGTTTTAAATAGAGGGTCTTTCAAAAAAAAAATAGTATGACACATAATTAATTACTATTATTTCTCATATTAATGTCAATAATGAACCTTATGACACATCATTAATACTTGATTAGATAAATCACGTTCCCATTATATCTCACATACTCCAAAGAGATAACCATAACTTATACCATCATTCTTATCATAATCACACCATATAACTTGCTTTGCTATTTATTTTTACATTATTTCTACCATCAAATGTTATGTCATATCTCTAACCTCTTGCTTCCCTTGTTCCCTATGTGAATTCAAGCTCTATGTTTTTACAGTATAGTCATATTTTTAATTAAATAGTGCTTGATCTAAAGATCGGTGGGAGAAAGAAAAAAGTGAACTAGAATCCTTTGATGTATTGTTACAAGATGAAGTATCCAGAGATGTCTTTGAAACAACAGGTTGGTTGAAATTCTTAAAAATATTTTAAGGATTCCATGAATAAATTATGTAAAAATTTTACAAGAATTTTGATCAAAATCACACTATTATCAAAGGGAAGAACATTCCAGTTAAACCCTTTGTAGTCAGTACTCTGTATGGGATTCCTAAGGATGGAGTGGTTGGTATTGAAAAGATCAATTTTTTTGACCTAATTTATATGTTTTTTGAAGGAAATGAGCCACACCCTAGACTAGCCAAATATCCCTAAGGAGTGGCCAAGGGAATTTTGAGAGAAAGTCTTCCTCAACCTTTGAAAAATGTTATTTTCTAGATAATGAAATATATCACTTATGATGGTCAGTCTACAGTAGTGGTTGGAGATGTTATGAGACTCCTTCACTTGAGGAAAGGCACTATCATATAATATTATAAGATCAATCTTCCCTCTTTTCTTCACAATGATCTGATTAATGTTTCTTAGAATATAAGATGAGGTATTAAGTATACCTACCATCATGGCTTGGTTACACTCATTTTTTCCATTATTTTCTCAGTAAACCAAGGGATGAAAAGGCTTGGTCCTCTTTCCTCCTAAATGTTTCTCCAATTTCTACCAAAAATACACCAGGTCCTACCTCTCCTCCTACTACAATCTATATTGAAGAATGCATAATTCAATTTGCATAATGACTATCTCCTCGATCATTAGTTTTGAAGATACTATACTAGAGATCAAATTGATAAATGGGACTTTCTTCAGACACCCTTCATCCTCCAACTAAATTTAGGTGCATTCTCTAGCTTATATTAAAGGACTAAGAATAACAACAATATGTGTAGGCTAGATAATATGTTGTATTTATGGAGGAAACCCTAGCAGAAGAAGTTATACCTCAAAAAACAAAGTTTCATGTGCCCTCTATTGATGATAAGGGTAACACACCCTTGATTGAAGAGGACCCATATTATCCACATTATTTTAATGAATAAAAATAATTATATCATGTCGTGATTTATCATGCCATGAGGAAATAATTAGACTACAACAAATAGAGTTAGATGTTCTCCATTCAATTTTAAAAGGTAAGGACTTGACGATTTCTAATTTGAAACAAAGGTGGGAAGAATTTATTACTAGAGTTAGTGAACAAGAAATAATTATTCAAATAATACAATATGAATAAGCTAGGTTCTATAATGTAATGTTTTCAAATACCCAAAATTTGAGTAATTTGTAGAATTCTCTTGCTATCAAGGGTACTTAGATTACTGATTTGAAAAATGCCAATGTTGATAAGTGTAATCTAATTAATAATATAAGATAAACTATTTTTGATATAAATAAAATGCTTTTCCAACATACTAATATAATAATAGAGCTTTTTACTCGTAATTTTGAGTTATAAGCCTCTATTCATGCCATGTAATGAGAAATATGAGATAATTGTAGTTTAGATAGAGGGTCCAACAAGAGTTATTCCCTCTTTCACTATTTTATTACATAAAATAATCTCTATCTAGCATATCACACAAAAGAAAATTAAAAAATTAAAGGATGAAAATTCCAAACTTAAGGAGTAATCTCAGAAGCAAGTGGTAGAATCCCATCTGTAATTGTAAAAAGCACAAGCTTCTATCTAGCCTATTTGTGTTATTTCGGGGAAATTATTGCCATGTAGGCAACCTTCATTAGTTTATGTTGTTTTTTTATATAAGTAATTTTATAAATGACATATTCAATTAATTTCCATTGTTTTTTCACATATCATTGAAGATGATCCTGTATTTATGGACATTTTTCTAAATATCACTGAAAAAAGGTAGGATGTCATTTGTGAGTTCTATACTTTCAATTTGTTATTAGGATATCAATCTAGTTTTCTGATAAATTTATTTGTTAGAGAGACACAATTGTGTGCCTTTATCTCCATCTAAGGAACAAAATGGCATGGAAATAGGTCAATAATATATTTTTGGAATTATAAAGTACTACTAGGCTATGCATGAGACCAAAATTTCCAGAAGCAAAAAAACTTATTTCTTATTTTCAACCACTCTATCATATGTATATGAAGAAGAAATATCATGAGCTATTTAGATCTAATATTTTATATTTTAGATCTTTTCTAAACCACCATTATATCAATGGTTTCAATGTAATCCTTATTAGTAGGAGACGTTACCTATTGATTTGAAACATAGGGAAGTCCTCAGCACCATCAATATTAAATGGAGTCTAAGAAAAGCTGAAGTAGTTTTCTAGATAGTCACTCTATGCTTAGAGAAAAAAGGTTTAGATATCTTGATTGGGATGAGGTTTAGGCCTCCTATCATTATGTGTCTTCTATCTCTATGGTGGTGTTGGAATTCTCAAGTAAAAATTGAATTTGACACCTGGCTTCATATAGTTGTCAAAGATCTTGGATTCTTACCAAGGGGATACCATGATTGGGGCCATCATTTTAAATTTTATAATTTGAATCATAGGTTTGAATTAGGAAATTGTGATTAAGGATTATTCATCCCACTTCTTTACAAGTAAACTTGAAAAAGGTAAAGTTTGGTGGAGAAATGATGAACATTTTATATAGCTCATCATAGTTATATAAACTATCCATAAAGTGTTGCATTTGGTTATATAATGTATTACATTTAATAGTTACAGTCTAATCTAAGTAGGATATAAATGAAATTTGTTCTTTGTTTGTAGGTAATTTAATGCTGATTCTTTACCTTATTATGTCTAACTTAGATGAATAACATAGTTTTGAGTACAAAAACACATCTCACAAAGGGGGTAATTTTGAATATAAAAACACATCCCAAGGATGGGGTAATTTTGAGTACATCAACACATCTCAATGATGGGGTAATTTTGAGAAAGCAACACGTAGTTTTTATAACTCTTTCAGCTATAATTTTGAGGATTCAACAAGTGAGATCCAAAGATTGAATAATCCAATGATGCTATATAATTTCTCTAAAATGCTTTTGATTTGCTCTTAAGACATACACAAGATGCTCCAAAGAAGTCTAGGAATGCTTCAAAGACCTATACAAGGTGATTCGAAGACTTGTACCAGATACTTTGAAGATATTTGGATGTGCTCTGAAGACTATAAAAATTATGTGTAATACATGCTACTAAGAGAAATTAGGAACATTTTAATACAAAAGTTTTGTTTTAAAAAAAAATTTGATTGGATGCAAATGAAAGCTAGCAACCAAAAAAAGGACCAGCCATATAAATCTTCAGCCCCCTACTACTTCTTACCCCTTAAAAACTTCTCCCTAAATAATAGTCACTCCTATTTTGAAGGTGAATATATTTTATAAGCTATTTTTTAATATAAAATGATGAATGGGACCCCTTTACCCAATAATATCAAATCACGATAAAAAATTTCACCATCCCAAATAATAATTCTAGGTGTTATTTAATCATTCATTCATTAAAGTTTATGACATGGCATGAGTGAAAATGTTGTCAACCCAAAAAATGACTTTTCAACTTAGTCTAAAATGGAAACAATGCAACTCAAATAATAATAACCTAGAATAGGCCCAAAATGACTTTTCAACTTAGTCTAAAATAGAAATAATTCACATTATCTCAAATATAAACAATAGATGAATGATGTGAGGAAATAGAGATAGGGTAGAACCATTAAAACCCTCTCACATCACAGTGCTTTTTTACTATGATGAATGGGACCCTTGTGCCTAATAATATCAAAGCATGATAAAAAAAATTTGCTACCCCAAATAATAATTCTAGGTGTTATTCAATCATTCATTCATTAAAGTTTATGATATGGCATTATGGAAAATTAAGCCACCCCAAAAAATGAATTTTCAACTCAGTATAAAATGGAAACAATGGAACTCAAATAATAATAACCTAGAATAGGTCAAAAATGACTTTTCAACTTAGTCTAAAATAGAAACAATTCATTGTATCCCAAATATGGCCAACAACTGAAAGATGTGAGCAGATAGAGATAGGGTGAAACCATTGAAACCCTCTCACATCATGGTGATTTTTTACTATGATTATTTTTTTATATTTAATAAAAATGTCTATTTTCACCTCACATTCACCATTTGGGTCCCTATTGAATACAAGTGAGCACTAAACAATGTTAATCTCTACCATTTCATTATATTAACCATTTCATTATTTGCTTATAGTTAATAATAAATGTATATTTTTCCCTCAAATTCACCATTTAGGTCCTTGTAAAATACAATTAAGTGATAAAAAATACTAATATCCACCATTTCATTATTTTCTTATATTTAATAAAAAATGTCTACTTTCCCCTCACATTCACAATTCGGGTCCCTATTGAATAGAAATAAGCACTAAACAATCATAATCTCCACCATTTCATTATCTTGACCATTTCATTATTTTCTTACAATTAATAAAAATGTCTACTTTGCCCTCACATTCACCATTTGGGTCCATGTTGAATACAAGTAAGCATGAAACAATCTTAATCTCCACCATTTCATTATCTTAGCCATTTCATAACAAAAATCTAGGTCTATCTGAATCTCAATGATTTCATAACTTAAAGCAATAAATATTGAATAAAAGGGGCATGTCAAGCCAAAAAAAACACACATTTTAATTAAAGTAGAATAATACATTACATAGATTAAATCCATGACAAGAAGGACCTAAAAAAATGATAGTGAAAAATGGGGTCAACGCTTTCACCACTAACACCATAGATAACCTAATAGTCAATATAAGAATATTTTTCAGCCTTTTAAAGGGAGAGAAAAAAAACTGAGAGAAAATAATAGAAAGAGAAAAATATAAACTTAACCTAATTTCAAAGCACACGAGAATTTTTATTTCTATAATAATTTAAAAGTTTATATAAAAATTTGTAACATATAATTTTTTTTTAAAATATTTATATATTTAAACATATTAAACATTTAACAAATGTACATTATTTAATAAAAATATTTAAATATAAATAAAAATAAATAATAAACTTAGTTTTTTAATATAAAAATATTTACAAATTTTTATTATTTATTATAGTTATTCTAATTTAAAATGTTTATTTATATTTATTCAATAAATTAAATGATTAAATTGTCTAATAGGGATTTGAATCCTTAATTTCTAGCCCCCATATAATACCTTTGAGATAATTTAATTCACCATTTCAAATACCTTTGAGAGAGAGTCACCTTTCTTGAATTTACAAACTAATATTTGGAGCCAAATTCGAGCTCAAAATGGTAATTAGAATAAGTGACTCAAAATCATACCTAGTAACTCAAAGACCTAGACTTAAGAAAGGATTTTATGGGGTTATAAAAATTATGGTTATGTGAGGGCATAATTATTCTATACCATACCAATCTATAAACATTAACTTTTTATTCATTACAACAAGCTGTGTGATATCTCATTGCAAAGTTAGGGTTAAACATTTCATCCAAGAACACAAGTACTTCAACTTTGAAGCCTAATATTGGGATCAAAAATATGTGGCCAAATCACATCCATGTAAAATCAATAAAATTTAATTACAAAACTATAATCCAATTAACTTTACTCCTCTTGAAAAATATATTTCAATACAAGTATCATAAAAACTTCATTTATTAAGATTATATAAATTATATTACTGATGAAACATAAGATTTAATTATACCTCTTGAAAAAAAATTCAAGGGAAATTTGACCATTAATTGGTAAATCCCAAGGTGTATGCATCCAAATTTTTTCACTCCATTTAACATCACTAATATTATTATTAGTTGACACTAATTTTGCTTATCTAATTTATCTCCTATCATTCTGTTAATTTATCACCGCTTTCTAATTATTTATCTAATGTCTTCATTCATTAATTGGCATATAATAACCTTATACATCCCCACCAATCAATTAAATAATATCTTAAATTCCCATTTTCTTATCCTAATCCTCACTTATCTATTATTTAAAAAATTTAAATTCCCATGGCCCACCTACCTACCTATACTAGCCTATTCATAAGCTCTCCTACACTCTTAGTTCCTAATAACCTACCTAATACCTATCTAATCCCTTAAATAATCTTAATTATTCCCTAAGAGGATTATATAATCCTCCAATTCTATAATCCTCTCTATTCTCACCCTTCCTGTCTAGAAACCTCTAAATTTGGAGGCTTCCGAGAATAATCCCAAACTCTTGATCTTCCTAAGCCAACTTTGAATCTCAACCATTGATCATTCCCTCCTCTTTATATTTAAAAAACTCCATTGATCTATTGGATCTAACTACAAAACATCTATCAAATCCATGTCCAATTACTAAAGTGATCAAGAGTCTTTATGATAATATAATCCAACATCAACAGTCCATGGTCATGCCAACATAATGTAAAATTTTTGAGTCTAAGGTAATCAATCCAATCCTCTCACTTTAATATTATATTTAATCATGATTTTGAAAATTTATCCTTAGGATTATAATTTTGATTTGAATTATGAATTCATCTATTACATTTAGTTATAATGACTCTATATCTTACTTATGTAGTTTGATGTTTGAGTAGATCTAGATTACTACAAAGTGGTACATCCAAAGATGATCAATGCCATTTTGAGCCACCTCAAAACACTTAATATATATGTTGTTTATATATACAAAATTTTCATTTATAGACTATATCTAAATGTAGATTTGTACTATTTAGGTAATTTCATTCCAATAAAATAACAACATACTCATTTAGGAAGCTTTTCAAGGGCATTTTGATGATTAATTGGTACATCCCAAGATGATCAATTCCATTTTCATCTATTGACTTGTTTGGAAAACATTTATAAGGTATTCTGATGACTCATTGATCCATTATATGATGACCAAGATCATTTCCAGCTATCAAAAGAAACTTTATATTTATATAGTATGTATATAAATATATTTCCATGTATTATTATATGCTAGACTTGAATCCTTTTATAAATGTATTTAGATATTAATATTATTATTTGAGATAAAATCTTGTAAATCAAGGTAAAGGAACCAAAGTGGGGATTTTTCATAATCCTCATTACAAATGATTAATTCATTGGAGGAAAAAAAAATTCATTGAGAAGAACACATAAAAGGAATCAAAATTATGTTCTTGATTCAAAATATGTCTTGCATTAGAGGTATCATTTCATCCCTTGTCACCACACTCTATGGCACTAAAATTTTTAAGTTATGAGAAACAACTAGGCGACCCTGAACATGATCGAGAAATGAAACTCCTTACATTAAACAAGCTAGTAAAGTTTAGGGACACTATATTAGTCTCATCCAATAAATGAAAATTTAAGATTAATACATATTAAAAAGTGATACGAATCAAACACTAAACATGAGAGTGCCACAATGAGCTATATTACAAAATGCATCTTGTAAAAAATAATATTAGATTCACAAAGCCTCTGATGCTTCTTATTATGAATTTGGTTGAGTGTCAAATCATATCAAACTCTCCTTATACCTGTAAGTAACCACCAAGAATATTTGGTCAATCCCTAGCTTATATCAGTCCCAAAAAATTACACTTGATGAGTCTCCTACCATGGGTTTTGGATCACATCTAGGAGATCATTGTAATTTAAAAAATGTTTAATAATTTGCTAGAGACATACATTGAAAATTATAAAAGTTAAAATATCAAAATAAAAGTAAAATTATCATCATGAAACTTTGGAAATGATTTAGAAATAATAAGTTGTTGCATAATAAGCAGAGTTTCATCCACATTTTTTGAAGATGTAACATAAGAAAATATTCTAATAGGGATTTGACTCCCTAATTTTTAAGCCCCTTAGAATACCTTAGAGATAATTTAATATACTAATTCAAATACTTGTGAGGACAAGTCACCTTTCTTGAACTTACAAACTAATATTTGGAGACAAATTTGATCCCAAGATGGTAATTAAAATAAGTTACACAAATCATACCTAGTAACTCAAAGACCTCTTAGAAAAGTATTTTGTGTGCTTATATAAATTATGGTTATGTGAGGGCATAAGCAGTCTACCTCAGAACACTTACTATATATAGTATTTCTATATGTAGACTTTCCATTTATAGATTGTATATAGATATAGATTTGTATAATTTAAGAAATTTCATTCCAATAAAATAACAATAGACTTGTCACAACAAATTACACTTGATAGGTCTCCTACCATGGGTTTTAAATCACATCTAGGGGATCATCAAAATTAAAATAAGTTCAATAATCTTCTACATGACCATATTACAATGAAAATTATAAAAGGTGAAATATGGAAATAGAAGTAAAATTATCATCATGGAATTTTAGAACCAATGGTAATAATTTATAAATAGTATGCTCTTTCATAATAAGTGGAGTTTCATCCACATTTTTTGAAGATGTAACATTATTTATTATTAGGAGAAACAAGTGATGGTGGTATAATACTAGGCATACACATTGGAATAGATGGTGTCTTTTAGACATGTATGCCTACTTTAATTTTTAATCATATTTCTAAACCTAAAATTCTTCTTGGTCACTTCTAATATTTTTAGAACCACTGTAAAAAAATAAATTCTTCATTGCAATCATCAAGGAAAAACTTGATCACCCACAATTGAGCTCCTTATCCAATGAATATAGATTCCCCATGATCAAAACAAAGGGAGTCACAATTTTGATGTAGAAATTATGGTAAGAGGCTATCTCTTTACACAAAGAATGAAAAACATCATAGAGTAAAGTATTGCATGGTGATTCAAATCCCGATAGGTTTGTGCCCATAATTACTTTAGATGAGCTTATTTTGATACTATCATGGCTTTGGAGTAACTATTAGGTTTAAGTATCGATTTACACTCTTTCACTTCACATAACCCCTCTTACCCACACACACACACACACAAATTATATTAGTTATTAAATAAATATAATTGACATATAATATATATCATAATATTTTTATATATTGAACTAATTAATTATATATAAATTATATATTTTAGGATTAATCAATATTATTATATCATTAACATATATTTCAATATAGGTTATAAATCAATATTATATATAATATATTCCAGTATAATATATTTCAATACATCTATATATTGTGAATAGTATATAAATAATATTATATTTTTAATAAAATTAAATGACTTTTTTTTGCTTTTAACGTATTGTATAATTCCATGTAACATGAAAATGGGTTGAGTTTCTAATTCATTTAACATTACAAGGTCAAAAATGTGATCACCGATACAAATATAAAACTTTGTGGTGCTTCACCATAAATGCAACAAATGAGGTAGATTACTTTGAAGAGAAAATCTATCAAACATTAATAATATCTGATAGGTAATGGTCATTAAATTAAAATTTGTAATCATGTATCAGGAAGGTTAAATCAAGTATCACGAAGCATTAAATTTGGTGTTAAGATATGGGGAAGTAAAACACATGGGCAATTAATTAATTTAAAGTAATGTGAATGATTAATTTTATAGCCCTTCAAACTTGATTACAAAATGATAGTTTAAAAACATATCTAAATCACATCATTATAAAATCAATTAAATTAAAATAGTAAAATTTAAGCCGAGTAACTTTACTCTTGAAAAAAAATATTTCAATACAAGAATCACAAAAACATCATTTATCAAGATTATAGAAATTATAATATATTTATATATTGCTAATAGTACAGAAATAATATTAAATTTTTAACAAAAATAAATGATTTTTTATGCCTTTAATGTATTATATAATTTCACGTAGCATGAAAATACGCTGAGTTTATGCTTCATTTAACATTATGGGTTCAAAATGCACTCATACTTATGGATTTAAAACTATGTGGTGCTTCACCATGTGTAAAATAGATGAGTTAGATTAATTTGAAGATAAAATCTATCAAACATTAATGTTTGGTAGGAATTCAATTAAAAATTGCAATCATGTATCATGAAGTTGAAATCATGTATTATAAGCATTAAATTTGATCTTATAGATGACACTTGACATGAGATAGTTGGCAGTAAATCAAATGGATAATCAATTAATTATAAGTAATGTGAAAGTTTAATTTTTTATCCCTTTGAAATTGGTTATAAAAATTATATGAGCTATTAAATTACATAAAAATTATACAAATGAATCTCTTTTCTACTTTATAAAATGACCATCAAATTTCTATTAACCATTAGGTCTTTTGAACTACAATTTAAATTAGTGATATGCAATTTTTATATTGAATAGATTTAAATTAAGCTAAAGTGCCAATGAATATCTGTCTCGATGAGTTTAGTTCTCTACTCAAGTCTTTTGGTTTCTTTCTCTAGTTTATTAAGATTGCTTACTAACTTCAATTTTGATGTTTGATTGTGATGTGTTTTTTGGTCTTTCTGACAAAAGGTGCCACAAAGTGAGCTGGGGATGTGTTCATTAGTTTTCATGAACAAAACTTATTGACATTTTTGACCCATGTATGCTATAGCCTTGTTGTTAAATTTTTATAATGCATAAAATTATTAAGATGCGTGTATTCACGCACTTGCAGTCAGTTGTATTTTTTGTAATATAATGTTAGAAACTCTTTATTTTATATAATATTAATTCATTATTTCCAACTATAGTTTTAGATTATTTTTTTATTTTTTTATTTTAAAATAATTTTTTTAAATTAAAATATTCTTAATTTTTTTTAGCAATGTATATTGCACAAATTTTCAAAGAACACAGGACTACAAATTAGGAAAATAATCCTACAATTTCTCAGTAGGACCCCCTCAAAAATAATCAACAATCCCTAGCATGGGACCCTTACCTTACTGTAGGTGAATTTGATTAATGGTAACATGTCAAATTGATAGATGGGAATCTTATAGAGAGAAATTTAATTCATATAGTATGATAATGTCAAATTGTTAGTGGTTAATTTGAGAGATAAAAAATAAAAAAAATAAAAATATCTCATTATTCAATAATCCAAAAACCAATGTGCCACTTCTAATGTAATTCAAACATTTCCCAATCCACTACTGTCACCATTCATTGATGAGAAAGATCTTTTGGGACTAATGGTGGATGGTTATGATGTCCCATGTTTTAACAATAATGAGGTTTCTTCATATTTTTTGAGGAAAATTTAATGTAACTGTAATATCATGAATGAAATTATTTATTAATTATATTATTAAGAGTGTTTAGGGCCAATAAAAATGCTTTTGACATGATAGATTGGGTGCATATCATGTGCCTAATCAACCTATGAGAATTTATATCAAATAACCACTTTAGCCTGAGATAATCCCCTCTATAGTGAAGGATGTTGTAGAGATTAACAATTTACATGCACTTAACACACTTACTGACACCCTTGTGTAACATATGAGCTAATTTTCCCATACTAATGCTTATGAGATTGGAATTGAAGATGATCCAACTAACACTACTACTCGACCACACTAATGCAGATGTTGTGGTACTATGTGTACTGGAACTTAAATTAGATGAGGAAAATGATTTGATGTAAACCAATTATGGTGGTGTTTTTAACTGAATAGATGTTATGGTTTTGAACCTTGTTTCAAGAAACATGATAGCTAATTTTTTTGGTGCATTTTCATGGATTAAAACATAAATGCCATAGAAAGAACATTTCAATGCCATTTTTTATTATTTTATTACTAAGACTACATTTTGGGTCCAGTTTTGGAAGGTTAATCACTCATAAATCATTTATGGGATGTCAGTGAAAACTACATTAACATAGCACCCAGTATTGTAAGCTTAGCTTGTATAGTTTTTTTATTATTTGGAAATGGTAGATATATGGGGCATGATCAAAGTTAAAAATTCAAAATAACTTAGATCAAACATTGAAACAACAAGTCTCAAGACTGTGGGCCATAAATTAAAGCTCAAGCATCTTCTTAAATATTGATGGTACATGGTAGAGCATACACATTTCAATCAATTATACACAGAGTAAAGGACATAATAAATTAGATCAAGATAAAATAGAGTACGTTCATATGGGAAAGGAAGATCCAATGGCATGAGATGAAGGTGGACTTTTCAAAAAATCCATAACAAACATGGTAGTGACAAGTGTCACAACTACAAGGAATATCATAAGATATCCAATGGTGTTTGATCCCTCAGATTAAGATCAATGGCCCACATTGGTCCATGAAAGGAAATTTGATGGTATGAGGTGAAGAGGAATTTTTTAAAGGGCAATGGTAATTTTTAAATATTAATGAGCTAGATGCTACAAAGATGCCATGACAATGCCACATAAACAAGACATGATAAGTTTGAAGATTTTGTGGACCCGTGAAAGGTAAAGGTATAAATTCTCAATCCAAACAAAATATAAGGCACAAAAATCATAATTTGGACTCATTACCACCATTAGAGCTCTGTATAAACCTTGAAAAAATACCTAGCAAGTATGAGATCCCTAATTTGACCATGTAATCATTGTAATCAAGCCAAGGAGAGTTGGATTGTTGTTTGTGCAAGGATAATTCAATTTGGGAGCTAAATTATAGTCCACTAGTTGGAAATTTGATGAAATTCATAGACATTATAGCTCAAAGAGATGTTTTTGAGGATGTGGATATTTACTTGACCTCAGATGTACAAGGGAGGATTTTTAAAGACACAAATTTCAATACCACCACTCTAAACACATGAGATAAAAATTGGTCTAAGATTTTTTGGACCATTTAATAACAAGCCACCATCACCAGAGAGGAGAAGAATGTGTCAACCAAAATATGTTACTATGACATATTTTTTATACAAATGACTGGTCTACACTATACAATAACAAAGTCTGAGATACTCTATTGTATTGATATCCTTGTTCCCATTTTTAAGGATGCTATAATAGATAAAGGAATGTTGATTAATGGGCATACTCAAAAGAATATGGCCTACATTTCTCCCATATCTTTTGATAGTTATTAAAAATTACCCAAACCATAAATATACCTAACCTTAATCAACAACTAGGTTAAAGCGAATGATTTAAAAAGCATCCTTTCCCTATGGCTATATTCAGGGAACCAAGTCTTTTTTAACTTTAACAAAAAATATCCATTAGCCAATTTAGGCCCAGGATTCAAATTATTATGATAGTCATGAACATGTTATGTCGGAATGTAACCACTACATATGTAGACCAAATTTGGGTACCATTTGTCTATTCCATAGTTGAGAAATAGATCACCCCTCCATTAGGTGAGGTAATTAGCATTAATTTAAGTAGATAGATCTTTACAATTGTAAAGAGGAAGAAAACTTGATTTTATATGATGTCATACCTTCTAGATTCCCTTCTTGATACCAAAAAATTACCAAACCTCAAGGAATTATCACCTAGTGGAACTTAGATAGTTTCACAATATTATTCAAAGCTATACATATTCAAATATAGGGATCACATCCAATTTATCTATGACTGTGTCTGTCCAACACTTAGTGAGGTTATAACTAGTCATCCCATGGAAAAGGTTAGCCCACTAATCAATAAATATATGGATATTATTGGATACATTTGGTTGTATCCATATTATATTATCATTAGGATTGAGGTAACCTAATGCACCCCTCTTAGACTACCTATCCTTATACCCAATAAGCTAGCAAAGCAAGAGGTGGCTTACCGGCTCTATAATGGGATATATGGTTTTTATAAGACCAAAATAAATGGATAGGTTCACAAATTACCCATTATTGTTGGTATAACCATATTCAAATAATGGAACAACATTAAGGCAACATCTAGACACATATCATCATTCAATCTAAAAACTGATGAGTTGAGATAGTGAGATATATATGGAAGAGTTAAGTCACACTTGAAGGCCAAATAGATGTTGAACATACCATATGAGTATAATCCTAGAGATTTTGACTCAATAGACACCAAAGAATCTAATTAATCTAAGGTCACTAGGAGGATGAAAGAATGAAACATAAGCCACAGGTCTAAACTACCGATAGAATATAAAGGAGGAGATGGCAAATGACAATTAGGGCCAAAGCAGTAACATTTACTCATTAGGGAGTCTTCCAAGACTCTACCAACATAGCCAAAAATAGGGACATATAATCTTGAAGTGTAGGTTAATCAAATACCAAAAGAAAGAAGATTAGGTGAGATTATGTCATCTTCAACCCAAGCAAAAGAATAAGGATCACCTGTAGAGGAGATTCACATGGTAGCCCTAGACCCTGGTGAAATATTTGAGGATGCACTTATAATGTTGTGTAGTTATTATGAGTCTAATGAAGAAAAATTTCAAGTTGAGGAGGTAAATAAAGAAAAGGGGATGGAAGTAGCACTAGACCTTGTTCTTGTAGATGCCCTTAAGAGAAAAGTTGAGCTAGCCTTTCTTCTAGCAAAAACCAAGAAGTCTAAGTTAAATTTCAATCATCCTTTTGAGTGAATTCAATATATTTAGTAAAGATAACCTTATTTATGGTATTTTTATTCTATAATGGTTAGTTTATGGACTTAAATTATAGAAAGTGCCCACTATGCACTATTCCTAGGCTATGATGTAGGCCATCCATATCCCTGTACTTGAAGAGCTCAAGCCATGGATTATGGAATTGAAAGAAGAAGAGAAGAAAAGAATGGTTTCTCTAGGAGAATCAAGTGGATCAAAAATGGAGATTTCATCTCCTAAAGTGACCCAGTCATTAGTTGGGGTCAAATTTGACCCAAAGATAATTAGGTTACAAAGAGTAATAAAGAAAAAGGTCATGGTTGGTGGTGACAAAATAACTTACCAAAAAGTAGATCCAATTACCAATTTAACCCTAGTGGGAGTGCAAAATCCAAGTGATAACCCAATATTTAAGGATAATGTGCTTGAATTGGCCCAAGCACAATCAACACAATCATAAGCTGCCCTTAAAGGCATGCAACAACAAAAAGAAAAGTTGGAGAAATAGGCTATATTATCACTCCTATACGCTATGATAAAGATGTTTGAAGATTTTTTTTTTTAAATTTTCAACTCTTTGAAATCAATGAAATATACAATGAATGTGGTGAGCTAATAGGGCATTGTGGCCACGAATATAGTGCATCAATGGAAAAATTCAAGTAACAAAGTCAAGGATTTGATCACTATCTCAACAAAGGATTAAATTCCTAATTTCAAAATAATTAACTTGGCTCACCTAAATATGTTCATGGAAATTTCGGCGGATAAGATCAAAGGCTTGACAAAATGGTTTGAAAACTTGGAGGACCTTCATGAAGATGGAAAGGAACTAGTGAACATGATGGAGAAAATACTTGGGAGTATGATCATATATCCCACTACACTTAGCCCCATAGGTCTAATCATTGATGAAGAGTTCAAGTTGAGAACTACTTAATTCATGCAAGAAGTAAGAAACCAAATCTAAGGGAAAAATGGGGCTAACAATAGCAATATCCTAGATATGATCCTAAACACTAAAGAAAAGATTGGAAATGCAAGAAGTGTCAAAGAAGCTATGGAGAAAGATGATAAATACTTCAAAGACCTAGCAAGTTAGGAATATGGGCTCTTCATGGATTTTTTAGTCAATATGAAGTTAATAGATGAAAAACATGCCAAGGTAATGAATATATTACAATAGTATCAATAGGGCACTGCAACAACACAAGGGTCTCAAATTGAAGTTAGTTGACTTAAGGATATTCTATTGTATATGACCATTTATAAGACCAAGTAAATATTTAAAGTGATTTACAAATTGCACATTAAAACTATATAGGAATAGATAATCATTTGACTCTTATAGGAAAGAGGTTTAAATGTATATATTATGATGAGGTTTAGGCCTCTTATAATTTTGTGTCCTCTATTTCCATGGTAGTACTAGAATTCTCAACCAAAAATTTAATTTGAAGCCTAAGTGCATATAGTTGTCAAAGATCTTGGATTATTTCCAAGGGGCCACCATGAATGGGGCCATAATTTTGAAGTTTATGATTTGACTTAGAAGTTTTAATTAGGAAATTTGGATTAAGGATGATTCATCCCACTTCTTTACAAGATGACTTGTAAAAGGTAAAGTATGGGGGGAAAATGTTAAGAATTTCATATAGCTCATCATAGTTATATAAATTGTCTATAAAATGTTGCATTTGGTTATATATTATATTATATTTAATAGTTAAATTTTGATCTAAGTAGGATATGAATTAAATTTGTTATTTGTTTATATGTAATTTATTATTTACCTTTTTATTGTGTCTAACTTGTATGAATAACACATTTTTGAGTACAAAAACACATCCCATTAATGGGGTAATTTTGAGTACAGAAACACATCCCAAGGATGGGGTAATTCTGAGTAAAAAAATGCATCCCAATGATGGGATAATTTTGAGAAGGCAACATAGAGTTTTGATAATTCTTTCAGATACAATTTTGAGGATTTAACAAGCAATCTCCAAAGATTGAATGCTTTGAAGACACCCTAGAATTTTTCCAAAGATGTTCTTGGTATGCTCCAAAGACATACACATGATGCTATAAAAAAATTTAGGAATGATCCTAAGACCTATATATGTTGATCCAAATACATGTATTAGATGTTTTGAATATATCTAGTTGTGCTCCTAAGACTATGAAAATTATCTGTAATACGTGCTGCTAAAACAAATTATGAGCATTTTACTACAAAAAATTTGTTTGAAAAAAAATAAAAAATTAATTGGATGAAAATGGTCCTATAAAATAGAATATATCTAAGTCAACTCACTTGATTTTGGGACTCTTGTGTTTCTACAATACCCTATTACTACTATTTCAAGATTTTAATTGCCTCGACATGTTGCTCATATACTAACTTCATATTGACAACAAGATCCATGAAGAGTCCATATTCCTAACTTTTTAGGTCTCTGAAGTATTTATCATCTATTTTGATAGATTCTTTAACATTTATGATCATATCCAAGATCCTATTTTTGTCAAGCCCAATCTTTCTTTGGCTTTGGTTTCTCACTTCCTACATGACTTGAGTAATTCTCAACTTGAACTCTTCATTAGTGATTAAAATTGGAGGACCTTCATGAATATGGAAAGGAACTAGTGAAAAATATGGAGTAAATACCTAGTATAATTACCTTTTCTACTCTATTTTGATTTTTTGAAACATACATTTGGTTTGGAAATCTCGCCTGTACCTTTACAAGTATCTTTTAAATTTGACATGTAATTTTTTTTATTGGACTTGTTAAATTATAAATAGTGTTTATAAGATAATAATTATTTTACATAATAATAAATTAAAATATTATATATGCAATTTTATAGTTTGTAATAGGAGATAATACCATATTTTTCCTAGCCAAATTATGAACCATCTTATAGCTCATATATTACTACAACTACATGGTTGAAGTTTATATATACAATGGTAATTTTGAATGTTAAAAGTTATCATTTATGTTGTTATGTCATTTTATATATATTATGAAATAATGATGATATTTTGTTTGTTTCATTGTTGATCTCATTTGAGACTCCTCCATCTATATGCGTAGGAGCGGACATAGGCATTGCTAATGTGATTTAATTTGTGCAACAAATTATTGAGTTGTGAGTCAAACTTGTAAATTATGTTCAAGTGTAAATATGGATTTGTTTTAATAAATTTAATAACAAAATAACCCCCATGTTCACATTTTATATTCCCTTAAGGATTACATATGTACATACATACATACATTTGACCTTATTGTAATTATTTTGTATATATTATTATTTGAATTCTATTATTTTATTGAAACTCTACACATAGATATAATGTTATCCTCAAATTATCTGATCATAAAGCACATGTCATCAAAATAATTTTATCACATCCATCAATATTTTTATCTCACTATGTCACTAATCATATAGAATATGGTTGGCCTTTAGCTGATTATGGATAATTTTTATGGATCACATATGTCCACCATATCTTATTGTGGTAGTATTGAGAAGCTATAGTAAGATTTTCAATGCTCAACTAATGGTTTCCTATCATAATTTTAAATATCTAATGATTTAACTTGTAATTCATATATAACTTATAAGTGTGTTAATTTCTTGTATTCACATTTATGGAGAGGCATGGAGATTGGATAAATGCAGCATGGAGTGATATGATGATAATTATATTATCTGATGTATAATTAGTTCATGATTGTATTATAACATGCATATGTATGATTTTTAATAAAAAAATTAATTAGTCAATGATACAAAACCATTTGTAAGTTGTTGCTATTCTGAGTCTTAGTCAAATAAAACAATGCATATTTACAAGGCAAGTTAGAGATCTACACTTTTAGGAATTCTTGTATGAAACCTAGATAACTACCACTATCTAAATGGTTTGTGGTTATTTAATTAAATATCAAGGGCACATTAATTATTCAAAATTATATTAAGTATGAAATGTGTTTAAGAACATTTGACTGTACTAGTTCAAGAGGAATATATAAGCATTCCTTAACATCCATGACAAGTCATTAAAATGTATTTATAGGTGGAATTATATTAAAAAATTGGCATGGTTCATTTTGACAAATGGTTGATGGATTCTTTTTAGTCTTATGGTTGGAGGACAGAACCTTATCTAGATTTAGAGAGATTTAGACTCGTAGAAAATAGTCAAAATATTTGCAATAGAACTGTGATAGTGTTTAAATTTTTTTATCAGTATGGATTTATCTCATATATTTATAACCACTTGAATAAAAATAAGGAATTTTGTAAAATCACATTGCATCCAAAAATATTTCATTTTATAAGGAGGTGAAAAATAACCACTCTGGAAAAAAAATTAAAAATAAATAAATTAGTAAAAATATTTAAAGATTTAAACATGATAAATAAAAATAAATAATAAACATATTTTTTAAATATAAAAATTATTACATTTTTTATCATTTATTATTATAATAATTATTAAATAAGTTTATTTATATTTGTTAATTTACATTATGAAACTACCAAATAGGGATTTGACTCCTTAATTTTTATCCCCCATGGAATATCATTGAGATAAAATTCCCCAATTCAAACCCATGTGATAGCGAGTCACTTTTATTTAATTTACACTTGTGACTTGATTAGTTAATTTAAACAATTTAATAACATATTATGCATATGACATGGTTAGATATCAAATATGATAGAGACCAATATGGAGGACGTTCCTATTTCAATTCCATTAATCACTTCAAACATCAAGGGTATATCAAGTGGGAATACATATTCATCCCCCTTGATGTCAACTTCAATGAATACTTTGAACCAAGGTGAGGCTTTTTCACAATCATAATTACAAATGATTAAAGTATTGGAGAAAAAAATTATCTCATTGATAAGGAAACATAAAAGGCATTCAAATATGTCCCACTTGATTCACAATATGTCTTGCATTAGAGGTATCATTTCAACCTTTGCCACCACACTTTGTGGCACTAAAATTTCCTACTTATGAGAAACATGAAGGGTGACCCTCAGCATTATCAAGAAATAAAACTCCTTGCATTAAACAAGATATTAAAGTATGGGGCCACTACATTGGCCTCATACAATACAAAATTTAAGATCAATCCATATTAAAAATTTAATCCAAATGAACCAAAATATGATACTAATCAAACAATGAACATGGCAGCACCACATTGAGTTATATTACAAAATGTACCACACAAAGAAATACTAGATTCACAAATCCTCTGGTGCTTCTTATTAAGAATTTGGCTAAGTGTCAACTCATATATCTCCTTACACTAAGGTATTATTAAAGGTTGATATGAGTAAACCTCTTCCATAGGGATATTAATATGATAATAATGCATATTGTGATTTCCACCAAGGCCATATGCATTCTACTAAAATATGTTTTTCCTTGTGATATAATATTCAAGACTTATATGAGTCATAATAAATTATAATTGATGGGTCTCATACCATGGGCTTTGGATCACATCTAGGGGGTCATAAGACTCATTAGAAAATTTTTAATAATTTGTTACAAGACCATATTAAAATAAAAATTACTAAATTTCAAATATGGAAATAGAAGTAAAATTATCATCATATAACTTTGGAACTGATGGTAATGATTTATAAATAGGATCTTTCATAATATTAAGTGGAGTTTCATCCACATTTTTTAAAGATGTAACATTAATAGTATATTTATGATAAATAAGACTATGGTGGTATGCTTGAGAATGCATAATCATTAGGCATAATAGGCATACATGGCATAGATGTTGTCCTTAGAATATATATGTCCACTTCAATTTTTTATGCTATTTATAAACCTAAAATTCCACTTGGTAACTTTTAATTTTCCATGTTCCATTGTAACAAAAGAAATTTCTTCATTGTAATCACCAAGATAAAATGTGATCAGCCATAATTGAGCTCCTTATCCAATGAATATAGATGCACCCTGATCGAAACTAAATTAACTCCTCTTATGTGCTAAGAGGCTATGTCTTTACACAAAGAAATCAAGCCATCATATACTAAATCATTGCATGGTGATTCAGATCTCAATTGGTTTTTACTAACAATTATATTTAAAGATGAACTTAATTCATATTTTGACATTGTCAAGGATTTGGAATTACTAGGTTTAGGTATCAATTATAATTTTACACTCTTTCACTTTACATAACACCTATCACCAATACATATATATATATATATATATATATATATATATATACACACACATTATATGTCATGATGTGTGTGTGTGTGTAAATTGAGTAATATTATATATAAATTATTTATTTTATATTAAATATATTATACTAAAATATATAATATATAATTTGATTTATAAATTGTATTAACATATATATTATATAATAATAGTATTAATATTATTAAAATATATTACATAATATATAATATTATATTACATTATATAATATATATATTTAGTATATATATTTTAAATAAATAATATATATTATAATATATTAAATATATCATTTGCCTTCAATTTGACTTGACTACTCTTGAGGTGTATTGACATTCATAAATTGGTGGGAGTCACTAACAAATTTGAAATTCAAATTTACTTTGAAAAATGGGGTCTGTATAATTTTCACACATTTTTAAGAGGAACAAAAACTACCAAACATGTCTGACCAGATATATTCCTATTCCTACATATTCTTAGTTTTTTTTAACATACATTGTAGAGCACTGATAGATAGAATAAAGTAGGTTGTAAAGTGTTTAAAGCATTGACCATATTTGTTACTGTCATTTCTTCAAATCCTTATTTTTAGGTATTTAATCTTAATAGTGTTCAATATAATTTTTTACTCTATCTAAAATGTGTGATTTATTTATGTTGACTTGGCCCTTTTATTCATTATTTAGCACTTTATGTTATGTAATCGCTAAGATTTAGATCATTTACCTAGATAATTTTAATATTTTTGGCCCTACTAGGGCATGCCCAACTATGATGTGAGTGAGCCTTCTACTGAAGGAAAATGCACATGATTATTATTCAGGAAAATAAGGTTTTTAAATTGTAACACTAAAATTTTATAAAATAACACAATAAATATAATTCAAAATACTCTACTTATATATATTTCAATACATTTATAATAAAAAATAATAAAATTTTTAAGAATGTGTGTTGAGTTTAGGGAGGCCCTGGGTTGGCCTTGGCAATAGTGAGCCCTGCTATAAATCTTAATACAAAAGGAAAAGAGGTCAAAGGAGTCAAGTGGGTGCATAAGATAAAAATGGATAGACTCCACCAGTTGTAATTCAATATGGATAGACTCCTTGTTTGGTTTAAATTCTATGAAAAATAGTTGCATAATGATTAATTTGCACTTTTTTATCATCATCATATGGTGAAAACTAGCCAATTACATATATTTAGCCAATAAACCATGTAGTTTAAACATCCTTCCTTCTAAATAAATGAGCATGAATAGTTACTCAAAATTCATCATAATTGTGCATAATGTGGTGAGCCATTACAATCCAAAAAAAATGTTATCCCCATCCATGATAATAGAAAACATAATATAATAGTTAGTCTCCCATATATTTATACTATGGCATTTACCATAATATTTGACTATACCCCCACCTATAATTAGGATTTAAAATTATGGAGTTGGGTAAATGAAATAGTTCAATTGAGTAGACAACTTATTGTTGATGAATTTGTGTTTACTCCCAGAGTAAATAAATATAGTCAAATTCTTTTTCTTGAGGAAACTGACCACCTTAATATTTGAAGGAGTATTAATACCTAAAAGTACATGACAATAAATAGTAGGTTGAGAATATTCAGATTCATCCTCAACTCCTTCAAGACTATTGATGTGTTTTTGTGTCAGGGATGTAATTCAAAAAAAAAAAACATTTCTCAATTTATAGTGTAGGTCCTATAAAACCTTGGGGCTTCACTCAATTTTGTTGGAGAGAATATGTGGTTATAACTTACCACCTTCTAGTCTGCAAGCAAACACTATTGTTAGGACAACATGAATATGGTAGTGACATAATCTACCTAAATTTATTATGATGTAAATTGCTTTGTATTTTCAAATATAATCCCAAATTCTTAAACAAATAAATGAATATACATATCAAGAGTTAATCTAAAGTGAATCATGTTAAAAAAAAGTTCAAAATGAAGGGGTAAGGTAGGTCATAAATGAAAGTTAATTTGAAATAACAAAGACCTATAGAACTCCTTTGATTTCTATTAGCAACCCCAGATAACACCTAGTTGAAATCAAACTTCTTAGATCTAATTCATATCTGGACTAACATTTGAATGATCTAAGGCTAGTAGATACCTGTATCTAGACTAGACCTCTAGTTGTGAGGCTAGCTCCTTTGAGTATCTGAATTTAGGATCAATTACTAAAATTATTATATTTTGGGATGAAAAGAGTAAGGAAGAAACTAAATTATTCTTCAAACATAACAAGAACTTCTAAACTTTAAAAATATGCAATACCTTATTGCTTCAATGTCTTGATTGTCAACATATTTTCTAAGTCCCTTAAGTAGTTATAGGTGAAGATTTCATAGAATTAAATATTCAACTGAGTTTGGATCCTTGAGGTCTCCTCCAACATCCACAACTCAATGCATTCTTTTTAGACTATTATCTTCTTCACATGTTCATCATTATTTCATTATGAAAATAAACCTCCCCTATATTGACCAATGTGTATAATGTGATGTCCTTTGTATGTATTGTGATAGGGTCTAAATATGCTTTGGGATTTTTGAAAATACACAAATTACCCATGATTTGATCTATGTATAATTATCTCTTAACAATCTCCTCACCCTACTTGAAATTCTATACCCTTTAAGTCTTCATTAAGCATGGTTCACCCACTTAACTATAGCAGTGCTCTTAAAGCTATCTTTAGAAGTACATTTTTTTTATGTAGCCATATTTTAACCTCACATGTATCCTTCTTGACATCTATATTGAGGTTATTCATCTCAATAGTTCATGCATTTGATGGTCCAAACAACCTTCACAAGCCTAGAAAAGGTCTTAAGACTACTAGGCCCCTAACTATAGCATATTTTGACTTGAAACCAAGATTTTAGGTGTCTCAAGGACACTTGATTGATTTCTTAAAGGATACTTTATTAGGCTTGTTAATGCACTTTTTGTGTTTCCTGTGTCACCAAGGAATAAGGGGAAGTAAGAAACTCAATTTTAAGTCTTAGAAGACTTGGGTCTTGATTTTTATATATAACTACTAATAAAAATAGCATAAATAATAGAGACGTGATCACCACTTTGAAATTCTACTAGTAGACCCTTATGTAAGGACAATATATGTTTATGTAGTGACACTTATTCTTTGCTAATCTTTGTAAAATTATTTCAATCTTTTCCAATTATTTCCCAAAATGTAAATGAACAATGGATATTTATAGCATGAACTAAGCTAAAGTGATTCATATGTGGATCCAAGAGTGAGTAGTGTAGGGTAGAAAATATATTGTGCTCAAGATGATCAAAGATACCAATTCTATTATCTTTTGAGGCAAAAGCACATAAAACTATCATTTACCAATTCTAGTGTAATGCTCCAATCTAAATAAATATAGTTGAAGCTTCAGAGGAAGGAAATGCATATGTATAATAACATACTTTGTATTAAAATTACTCACTCATAGTAAATTGCATGGCACACTCAATTGTAAATGAAAAGAAAATAGAGCAAGTATACTATCAAATTAGTCAACCTCGTCTTTAACTCAAGCTAATAGATGCATATAATGTGTGTTATTACCAAATTATATTTTAAAAAATAAAATATTAGCCATCTAAAAGTGTGAGAATCATAAATCATAAAACACTCAAAAGATAACACTATAAACAAACTCTCAAATTCTTTGGCTCCTTGTATTAATTCTAGTAAAAACTCTTTTTTGGTTACAAATGAGGGTGAAACCCCTATCTATATGCTCAAAAAATTCCTAAGATAAGTTTACATGGGCCCATAAAAGGTTCCCAAATATAGCCAAGTGGGTAAAATGTTACATTACAAATGAATGTTCTTCATTTGAATTTACAAGATGAAACAAAATATTCTTTAAGGGCCTAGATGTGGTTGTTGGCTGGCTTTCTATTGTTGTTGTTTTTATCTTTGCTTCTTCTCTGATTCTTCTTTGGTCTAAACCTATGCACAATCCAATTAGTCTTGGACTATCTGGGAAAAGTATAGGATCATAATTTGAAACAAGTTTGGTAACTCCTGGATGAGCTTACCATGTTCTATGAGTACTAGCCTCAGTACCTCCTCAATTGCATCCACCTTTTCCAACCTATGATTGGAAAATACCATAATACCCATTACCTTAGTATCTATATATTGCTATAATTTAGCCATGAATACCTTCATTTATTCTTTGAACTCTTGTTCATACATGAAGGAATCATCAGGTTTGGTCACCTTAGTGACCATGGCATCTTTTAGCATCAAGGTGATTTTGAATTCAATTTTACCTAAGGATGTATTTATATCCTTGATTTGATAAATCCATGTCTTTAAGATACTCCACCTAACATTTAGGATGGTTTATAAAGGAATAATGTTTTCAAGTGATAGAATGTTGGGGTGAAGGAATTTATTGCTTCTAATAACTCTAGCCAAGTTTGATAGATTGACATCATAGAGTGTATTATTTTGGTCAAGTTTCATGACCACTCTGGCTTGTTAGATTACATCTTCCTACCTTGTCTTCATCAATTTATATAATTTTAAGGTATTTCTCCTCTCATGGTAGTTCTGGGAGACTTATTCCTTATGTAAACTTTCTTGATATTCTTACCAGCCAATGTCTGTAGTTCCTCCATTGAGAACTCAATTCTTGGTTAAAAGTCATCAAGGTCAATGACATATGGATCTAATTGATCCAAGATTTTTATGGTAGCTTCCTTAATAAATGTAAAGACAAGTTTAGGACCTTGAGAAGGGATAAGTTGGCTTCTAGATTACCCTTACTTAAAAATTAGAGATAGGCTTTGTCCACTTGGAGTATCCTCTAGTGGAGGTTTACATGGCATGTTCCTAACGAGAGGAACATTATCTTCTTCCTCCTCCTCTTATGATTATTCATAGTCAACATTGAACATGTTCCCATGATTTGGTGGGAGTTGGGGCTTCACAATATCCTCTTTCTTCTTCTCCCTATCAATCCTTATTTCTAGCTCAATAATTTTCTTTGCAACATTTTTGAAGACTACCTCATCATTCATTACATCCCTATAAATCAAAATTTTCACCTCTTTTTGGTGTTTATATTCCACAGCCACATATTTTTTGAATTTTAATAGGTTCCTTACAATGATATTTTTGGGGTCCCATGCCCTAAAATTATCCTTAGGAAATGCATATGAGTTTGTATGCCTTTCAACTACTATAATGTCCTACCACTTCATCATTTCAGTTCTCCCTAGCTTATAAGGAGTCTTGTGGGCGATGGGCTTCCTATTATTCTTAAAGGTAACATCAAGTCCTTGTAGTAGTTGATAGGGCATCTCCTCTTCAAACATATTCATATGGACATGCCTTGGTAATCTAAGGGGAAACACTTTTATCCCTTCCATTTAGATGACTATCCAATCTGAATCTATCTATAAGCTTCCCATTTATTTCAATGTCTATCTAACCTCTAAAGGAACCCTCAATATTCCATATTTGGTGATTGATTTGTAGGCAAGAAGGTATAAATCTTTTATAATTATCTTGATGTGGTGCCTAAAGTAGTAAATGTGCATCACTAAGTATATCTAGGGCACAATTTCATCTCACGTAAGAGACCATGAGTTTTGACCTAATTAGATAGTCATGTAGATGGTGTTGTTAGGAATAGATATTTACATGGTGAGTTACCATTAAGTAAATTGGTATTTAATATGGTTGATTTATTAAAAGGTAAATATTGGTTACATGGTTATTAGTAACCATATGGTTAATATGGTAAGATTGTATTAGATAGTTGATATTATATTATTAGGAATAATAATATAATGTTGTATATAGTTTAGATTTATTTGGTTATTGGGTTGAGAGATTTTGAAGGGATCGAGAATCACTTATTATAAGAATCTTATTCATATATATTTGTAATATGTTCATATTGATTAATTAGAATCAAAGTATGTAGAATATTTTATGTTGAAATAATTATCTATGTTTAACTTAATCTTATAGTGCATGAGTTAAATGTGTGCTTGGCTCTTTGAATCCAAAATAGTGGTATCATAACATGGATTGTGAGAGTAGGTTAGTATCATGGAGTGTTAGCCTTTGAGTAGGGGTTACAACCATCATTGCATTTCCCCTATGGTGAGTGAAAACATTTTATATGAATTTTTTTAAGATAGTTCAATTCATCTTATTTTAGATTAAGTCTTGAGATGATTCTCAACATATCAGGTGCTTACATATGGTCTTTTACAGTAGGCTATGTTGGAAGGGAAGGTCATGTAACATATAATAGTCATCAATCCCATGGAAAAGGATGTGATCTATCATAAAAATATAGTTAAAGCCATTTTCATCCACAACACACTTGAATATTTTTTTGCTAATCTAGTTATCAAAGATAAATTTATAAGTTGTATGTAAACATTTATATGTTCATGCAAGTAAAGGGTACAAGTCGGTCTCATCCAATGTGCATCTTATCATGAATTCATGTGTTTTGATACTCAAGATTGTTAATATCTACATTCAACAAATACAGCTAAAGCTCACTTTGATGTTTGGTGGCATTGTAGATATAGAATTCCAAATATGTGTAGTGAATTTATAGCCGTTGACATCCCCTATTATCAATTTCCATATTATTCAACATTTTTTGACTAATATCCACATATCAAACTTGTTCAAATCCTAAATTTTTTTAATGGTTCTTCTTGAAAGCATGCTCTACTCGATCGATCCATGTATATGAGAAGGAAGGATTAGTTCTCTCTTTAAAACTATAAACAATTGGTGCTTTGATATTTGATGATGTCAATGTGTTATTCAAAGCATTTGAAACCCTATTATTTTTCAATCAAGCTTAACATCTAAGTCATCTTCATCAAATTCTAAGAATTTTATTTGATCTAGGTTTGGTTATTTATTTAAAAAAAGTTTTAATTATTTTAATATCAAGTAATGTTATGTTATAAGCCTTAAAGTATATAGTGGTTTATAAGTGTACATTTTTTTAAAATAAATGTATGTAGAATGTTCAATAATTGATATGGGTCATTTTTTATTTGTCAAGTCATGTCTTGACAAAAATACTTTTTGAGTTAGTTTTATTTAATAAAGAGTCTTTTTTAAAGCGTGTAATCAAAAGAGTCAAAATTAATTCATTATTGTCATTAAATGTTTCAAGATTTTTTAACTATAAAAAATTCATCAAAAATGTCATAGTTAAGACATTTTTTGAGTTGAGTGTTAAGAGTCATTTTTATGTTTAGTCATGTTGTCATAATGTCAAAAAATGTAAAAATAAAAACAATTTACCTTATGGACACATTTTCGGGAAACCCCAACATCTTAAGACAAATATTAGTATTATGGGGGGGGGGGCATTTCAATCAAAATGATGTGAAACTAAGCTACATCAACATATCAACTGAGTAAGCAATATAACATACTAGAGGTTGGAGGATACATATAAGAAGGAGGTATTTCAATGACCTCGCATTAATTACCAATGATGGGGCTACACCAATTATGTGGTGACATTTTTTGTGGTGTGTTTTTGATTTCCACTATGTGTTTGTAAAATAATAATAGAAGATTAATTATTATTCATGTTAGGTAATTTGTGTGAAATTTCAAACATAATTCCCTGATGTGAAAACATTGTGAAAGGATAGAAAACACTAATGCAAGTTAGTTCATGGATCTTGAAAGGGTTTGTGGTAGATCTAGAAAACCATATGAGGTGAATAATTGATGGGTTATATCTATGTCAGAGTTTGTGGTAAACTTGTAAAAACATGAGAGGAGTAAGGCTCTCTTTATATCAAGGTCATGAGCTAAATAGGGCATGCTACAATGGTTAATCATACTACAGATAAGAGTGTAAATGTTTTTGCACCATGTAAAAACTATGCGTGGGGGGGGGGGAATGTTAAGAATATATATTTACATGGTGAGTTACCATTAAGTAAATTAGTATTTACTATGGTTTATTTACCGAGAGTTAAATATTAATTACATGCTTACTAGTAACAATATGGTTAATATGATAATATTTTATTAGACAGTTTATATTATATTGTTAGGAATAACAATATAATGTTACATATAGTTTAGAGTTATTTGGTTATTGGGTTGAGAGATTTTTTAGGGATATATAATCCCTTATTATAGGAATCTTATTCCTATATATTTGTAATATGTTTGTATTGACTAATTAGAATCAGAGTATGCATACTATTTTGTGTTGAAATAATTATCTATGTTTGACTCAAGCTTACAGTGCATGAGTTAAATATGTGTTTGAATCTTTGAATTCACAATAGGCATCTAATAAGTGGCTCATCATGTAGAATAAAGCACCATTATTTCAAGTTTCATTCATAGTAGTGAATAGATTGATGCTAATAATATCCTCAACTGAGGGGATCTACTGATCCTCCAAAATTATTTGCAATAATGGGATACCTCTTATATAAACATACCCAATGTGTTCATTTCCAAATATTTATTTTAGTAGGGCAAGGCCAACCCTGACTCCCTTTATGAGCTAGTGAATGGGTAAATTCCCTTGGTTATTCATTAAGACCACTGTAGTTAGGTTTATTACCCATGAATCTAAGACTATCTCTAGTTTGTGTGCCTCATACTAGTTATCAATGATGCTCTGGTTATAGTCCAACTATGGTAGGGGTAGGTCATAATATATTTCAAAGATGGGACTTATAATCAAGGCAATTGGAAGTCCTTAGTTCATTGACTTACGTAATCCATCTTCACATCTTGAATTTTAGAAGATGCCATATACTAGTTCAGTACATGGCATGACATCTAGTTTAGATGTGGCCTTGTGAACACTAGTCATTTAGATTGTAATTATGTTTGAAGACAATTGAATAATGTGGGGCATGGTGTCAGTTTCATCAATATCTATATCTCCTTGGACATTATGATAAATGTTTCTATAATACACATCCTCTGAGTCTATGGCCTTAGGGATGAACTCTATGTCCTTAAACACAACTAAATTAACGTATTAAAAAATAAAATTACCATTTCTAAATGCAAGGTTCTTACTTGGAGTGGAGGGTCCTAACTATGATGTTTCTATGATATCCTAAGTATAAACTAACATCTTCTTATACTTTTCTAAAAATTTTAAGCTTCAATAATGACAATCAGGTGTAATCTATGAAGAGATCAAGTTTGGTTTAATTGGGGACATAGGTGGAAAAGAGAGAAAATTATTATAGATTCAAATGCAAATGTAGGTTATAATAGCCAAGTTGAGTAGCCTTTTGAAGATTGCTTTGATTAATTCAAGGTTTAATGGAAATTTTAGTTTGTGCCACATTAATGGCTAGTTCATCAGCTTTGAATATCTTGAATCTATTTATTTTGGCATTAAATTTCATTAGAATTCAAATATAACACTGATTTACCTTTGATTCACCATTAATTTAAGTTGTAAATATAAAGTTTTCCACCTTTTAACATGTGGCATGTTATGATTTTTCTTGGGGCTTCTTGAAATACAACTTAGTGTGATGACTTTTTGATACTATGCCATATGGCATATTTCTATTCATGTTGAGATCGTAGGTAGGGCCCTCTAATTTTGGTTGGTTACAGGAGTGCCACGTATAATTCTTGTAGGCAATCAGTGCTAGTATCAGTGTTTTTGACCAAAAAAATGTACCATAATTATATCAAATCCATTGTAAGGAACATTGAAATCAACATGGAAGGTATTCCAAGGCCCTTCAAGGTATCTCCTAGGATATACCTTGAAATAAAATTCAAATCATGTTCATGTTCAAGGTCTCTCCTAAGAGATATCTCAAAAGAAAATCCCAATCATGTGCATTAGGGTTCTTGCCAAATAAAAAGTTGTCATAGTTATATCAAATCCTTTTAAAGGAACTTTAAAATTAGCATGGAAGGTATTATAATTCCCTTCAAGGTATCTCTTAGGAGATACCTTAAAATAAAATTATAATCATGTGCATGTTCAAGTTATCTCCTAGGAGATACCTTGAAAGAAAATTCTAATTGTGTGCATCAAGGTCCTTGTCAAATAAAAAGGTGTCATGGTTATATCAATTTCATTGAAATGAAATTTGAAATCAACATAAAAGGTATTATAAGGAAATTCAAGGCATCTCCAAGGAGACACCTTAAAATAAAATTCCAATCATGTGCATGTTCAAGCTATCTCCTATGAGATACCTTGAAATAAAATTCT
The DNA here is from genome assembly GCA_037957365.1 of Torreya grandis. Classification (NCBI taxonomy): domain Eukaryota; kingdom Viridiplantae; phylum Streptophyta; class Pinopsida; order Cupressales; family Taxaceae; genus Torreya; species Torreya grandis. The sequence continues at coordinate 132,069 of JARHVA010002669.1, forward strand.
AATCATGTGCATTAGGGTTCTTGTCAAATAACAAGGTGTCATGGTTATATCAAATCCCTTGAAAGGAAATCTACAATACACATGGAGGGTATTCTAAGGACCTTTGAGGTATCTCCTAGGAGATACCTTTAAATAAAATTCCAATCATGTACATGTTTAAGGTATCTCCTAAGAGATACCTCAAAAGAAAATTCTAATCATGTGCATCAAGGTTCTTGCCAAATAAAAATGTGTAATGGCTATATCTAATACTTTTAAAGGACATTTGAAATCAGCATGGAAGGTATTAAAATTCCATTCAAGGTATGTCCTTTTAGATAACTTGAAATAAAATTCTAATCATGTGCTTGTTTAAGGTATCTCCTAGGAGATACCTCAAAAGAAATTCCAATTGTGTGAATCATGGTTCTTATCAAATAAAAAGGTGTCATGGTTATATCAAATCCATTACAAGGACATTTGTAATAAACATGGAATTTATTCCAAGTCCCATCAAGGTATTTCTTAGAAGATATCTTGAAATAAAATTCCAATCATGTGCATGTTCAAGGTATCTCTTACAAGATACATATTAGCCATTTTTGGCCCTCATATAAATCTTTTGCCTAAATGGATGAGTTAAATATAGTTTTGGATGGGATGAGTGGACCAAATAGATCATGTAACTTGAAAATATTTTGAAATACTTTAAGTTAACTTAAAACGTATTTTGTAAATATATTAGAGACATGTTTACTAAGCAAAGAGAGGGATCTCGAGCAGATTTCATGGTGTCTAAGTGGTTTAAGGTTAGGGAAAAGTTACACAGGCCTAGAAAATTATTGAACCATTCAAAGTTCAAGAAACAATTTCTTACACAAATTATAGAAGAGCTTGCAGGCTTAAAAACTAAGTGCTAATCAGGTATTTATCAAAGTGTTAATATTTTTGGTATTTGGGTTTTATGTTGGGGATATATCAAGTAAAAGTTTCACAAAAATTTTATGAAAGACCTAATTATTTTAGGAAAAATTTGCATAGCAAAAATATCAAAGCCCTGATTCTCTTAGAAAAATTGTTCATAACAAAAAGTTAAGTACAAATTCTTTCAAGAAAATTATTTTCAACAATTTCCCTGAAGATATAATTCTTTTGGGAAAATTACCTACAACAAAAAACCCAAAGGAATATTTTGGTCTGACAAAATGTTCAAGACAAAGAGCTTGAATAAAAAAAATCTCGAAGATGTATTTGCATTGGGGAAATTATTTTGATACAAAAAATCAAAAGATGAATTATTTTTGGGGAATTATTTTAGACAAAATTAATCCAATAGATAGTGATGGTCACACAGACATCAAAATCAAGACTTTCCAATTAACCATTTGGGGTTCAATGTGCGACGGTCACATAGACGTCAATCATAGGTGCATGAACATCAAAAGTAAGGACATGGAAAATAACTGTTGGGATTCAAATATCTTTAAAATCGGCATGCAAACATTAGATACAATCATGAAAAAGTCAAATATAGGTGCATAGACATAAAAGTAAAACCTCATGAAATAGCCATTTGAGTTCAAACAAAGTAATATTAATGGTCAGCATTTAATTATACAAAAGATCTAATGACGAGTGGTGACTAACCTAGATTATTGACCTTTTCAATCCTTTCACATTGTTGTATTTTGTTTATCTAGATGACCAATAATTATTTATCTTTTACTAGTTGAACACTCTTATGCAACTTGTCACCCTTACATTTAGTTCTAGGATCTACTAACTTTTTTGACCCCCACTCATCATTGATCTTGAATGCATGATCAAACACGCTCTATCTAATCTGCCTGGATTCACTGACCTATCATTCACCATTCACCATTAAATATTCTATATGATTGAATGCCAACCCAATCTTAGGTGACCCACAGCCTATGGTCATTTCCATGTTGGACTATATTTGAGCAAGAGGACCTGAATAATCCCCTTCTCAACTAGGGTGCAATCTAGAATAACAACAATAACTCATAATAAAATTCCAATCATGTGCATGTTCAATGTATCTATTAAGAGATACCTCAAAACAAAAATTATAATCATGTGTATGTTTAAGTTATCTTTTAGTAAGTATCTATAAATAAAATTCCAATTGTGTGCATGTTCAAGGTATCTATGAGGAGACACTTTAAAATTAATACAAGGCCCTTCAAGGTAATCCCCTAGGAGATACTTTGAAATAAAATTCCAATCATGTACATGTTCAAGGTATCTACTAGGAGAACCCTTGAAGGTACTACAATACCCTTCAAGGTATCTCCTAGATGATACTTTGAAGGGAATTTTAGTACCTTCAAGGCTACCTTGAAGGTATCTCTTAAGAGATACCTTTCAAACATGCATAGAGTTATCCTTTAAGTTATTACAAGGCCCTCCAAGCTATCTCTATCTCCTAGGAGAACCCTTGAAGGTACTACAAAAGACTTCAAGGTATCTTCTAGAAGATACCTTGAAAGACATTATAGTACTTTCAAGGCTACCTTGAAGGAATTTATTAAATCTTAGCTAGCATCAAGGTTATTTTCAAATAAAAAGATGCCATAGTTATATCAAATCCATTGCAAGGACCTTTACAATCAACATAGTAGGTATTCCAAGGCACTTCAAGGTATCTCATATGAGATATCTTAAAATAAAATTTCAATTGTGTACATTAATAAAGTTAATCCATAAAATGTATAATACTAGGCTTTATTATTCTAACTATAAAGGCTAAGGATCAGTTTGATTAAAAATTTGCTTATACAGATAGAAGAAAGGTTTAACAAATATGGCTAAGATTTAAAAAGTGAGTCCCCATTTCTTGAAGAAGAAAAGGGGGATTGTGGGTACAATAGTATCTACTAGGAGAACCCTTAAAGATACTGGAAGACCCTTCAAGGTATCTCCTGAAATATAGCTTGAAGGGCATTATAGTACCTTCAAGGTTACCCTAAAGTTGTCTCCTAATAGATACCTTTTAAACATGCATAAAGGTATCCTTGAAGGTATTACAAGGGTACCCAAGGTATCTCTATCTACTAGGAGAACCCTTTAAAGTACTAAAAAACCCTTCAATGTATCTCTTAATAGATACCTTGAAGGGAATTGTAGTACCTTCAAAGCTACCTAGAAGGTATCTCTTAAGATATACCTTTCAAGTATGCATAAAGCTAAGGTAACTCTATCTAACTTGAAGATATCTGCTAAGAAATACCTTTAAAACATGCATAAAGGTATCCTTGAAGTTATTACAAGGCCCTCCAAGATATCTATATCTACTTAAATAACCCTTTAAGGTACCACAAAGACCCTATTGATGCCTAAAGTTCTTGCCCTCAATGAATAATTTCTTATGGAAAGGTTTATAGGTGTGGGAACAAATTGTGATCTATAAAACAACCTCTAGGATTTTAGAAGTTGACTCTTCAAATTGGATTAGGGGAAAGGGGAAGAAATAAATGCAAGTAAAACTTAAAATGAAATTAACTAAGGTAATACATAGATATCTTTAAATTATTAACCTAAAATTGCATAGAAAAGATTGAATCTTCGAACATCACAGACTATGAAGTGAGCATATGCATGAATTCAAATTTATAATGTAAACAAGAACCAATACTATAGAAGTAGATAATGGATATAACAAATATAAATAAATTCCCACTCAGTTTGACATAAAACACCACATCCTTTTCATTTATGGGTGGAAAACACCACATAAAAGGACAAAGGCACAATATACAATACAATCCTTCCCATAAGGGACACTTGGTAAGGTCATAAATAAAATTTCTACCTAATACTACTCCTATTCTAAAACTAGACTATTATAAATATCTACTCTTTAATAATGATAAAAATAATTATTCCTCTACCAAATTCTTACAAAATAAGAGAGTCATGTTTATATAGGCATAATAGCCTCTTCAGTGAAAGATACCTCAAACTAGGCACTTGAGCCCATGATAAGGTCATTGTAACTGATAGGGGAGCTTAGGTTCATGATTGTAGTTGATATTTAGAATCATACTATAGAACAACTACAATGCCTTATGATTCCCATGTCTCTTAGGAGAAGCATGGTGGTCACATGCATGTACCTTCAGAACTACCTTTGGAATATTGAAGATGGGGGTCCACTCCACTTCACTCCCCTAGAGTGCTACTAGAAGATGGGGGTCACTGATAAAAGCTAACTATCCCAAAACTTCAAAATGTGGATTATGATCCATATTTCCTAGTGACTTGAGGGGGAATCTACCTACAAATGAAAAAACCAAAAAAATTTGGTTTCACAAACTAGTCAAGGAAAAATGACAAAAAGGATAAGGCTTTCTAAATTTATAACCTCATAATAGTAGTCTTCAAAGGTGTCCACTCCTACTCTATGGGATGAGTCTATTTATTTATATCTTTAAAGGCTCTGTCCACATTGATAATCTTCTTGAAGGAGATGTTACTAAAACTCTATACTACTATTAGACTCTAAAATTATATTTGGGTGATAGGCTACAATATGATCTCCACCTTTGAGACACCTAGCACTTGATAAAGAGCCACAAAGATGGTCTTGTCATTTTTATTCTTATCTAAAATATCTTTTGTTTTTTCCTTTGGGAAGATAATGTTTTTCACAAGGAATGGAGAGGGGAGTCCCCAGTTTTTCACTGTGCCCCTTCCTATCTTAGAATGCTTGATCTAAGGCATCTATAGATGCCTTGCATTTTGATGTTGTTTTGTTGTATCTCATAGATTCATTGACCTTCACTACCACCCACCATTTATCAACCAACCTTGCTGATTTAAGTGTCTTATCCATCACACTAGAAAGGTACTCACTAAGGTACAAAAAATATTAAACCTTTCGAGATATGAAGGAAAGAACCCAGTCTATGGATGTGCTCACCTATGAAATGAACCACTATGAGTCTATGATGAACCTAAGTAGTAGCTTTAATTTTATAGCCTCATTTTTTATCCTCTCCTAGTAGGACACAATAATTATTGAACCATGGGGAGGATACCAATGGTTAGGAGCAAGTGGTGAGCTCATTCTTTAGTTATTATATTTCTTGGTCCTTGGCTGAGGACTCTTGTTTTATCTACTACTATAATCATATTTGCATATCCATATAATCTATGAGAATTATTAAGGTCTATGTGAGTTCCACTTATTTCTCTTGCAACTTATTATTTATGGCCTTCTTCTCCTTGTTTGGGTCATCTATCTTAGTCTCCAATTTAGCTATATGAATTTGTAGTTGGGCCCTTTACTTGGCTTCCACCTCAAAGCTTTTAGTGGTAATGCAAATCTATAGGTCAGACATCATTTGAGTGAACTCCTTATCTTTGGTCTTGGCCTATGTGTTGAGGTGTTAGTAAATCTCATCCTTTTGAGTTCTAGCTTTGTCTTCTCTAACTAATGGCCAGCCTTGATATAGTTCATAGTGATGACCTTCTATGTTTCCTCCATTAATTCAACCTTATCTATGGGTCTATCCTGGTTGAGATTGAGGCTGATGGTGTGTATCGATTAGTACCCTAGTTTCATCTATCCTTAGAGCTTGAATAATTGGGGTGACATGTATATGATCATTATATATTTATATATTGGGTTAAAGAATGACTACATATGAGGCTCTATTAGAGTGTTATCCATATTTCCTCTTTTTTTTATCTACATGAGCCTCCTAGGATTTTCTTGAAGGTTCTATCTACTGATGGAACTAATCTTGTGATTTGATATTTTCCCCTGTGAATGGGAATCATTGAGGTAGATCAAAAGGAATGGTCACTTTTTATTGTGAAGCAACATTTGTTATTCCCCCAGAGATGAGTGGGTAAAGGGTTAAGGTGGAAGGTGATAAAGGTGGGTGGTGAGAAAGGTGGGAGGCTACAAAGAAGAGTGGTGGGTAATTACACCATTATGGGTCTTGATGTGGTGGATGAGAGTGGGGGTGTAAGAAAAAGAATAAGGGAGTTCATTCGCTGAGCAGTGGAGAGTGGTGCAAGCTTAGTGTAAATTATGGAAGGTGAAATTGGATTGAAGAATGAAGTAAAAGTGGAGAGAAAGGGGTGAGAAAAGTGCACCTTTCTTATGGGGGCTCTGGTAGTGGAATGGAAGCTTATGCCTCAAATTCATATTGAGGTGGCTCTACCTTAGGTTGCCTTAAATTATTCTACTACTATTGTTGGGTAGTCAGGTGTAAATATAAAGGAGGCTACCAGATCATAGGCCTATGTATTATAGAATATTCTTCCTCCTTTGTAAGAGGAACATCCTCTACTTTTTCCAAAGGGGTATCCTCCTCTTCTTCATCCATCGGGACATCCCCTTCTTCCTTGTGGTTCTCATCCCAAAGGTTATCAAACTAAACATCAATCTCCACATCATTAAAATTATGCTCCCATTTACCAATTTCCTTCCTTTGTTTTTAATAGGCATCTATTTTTTCATTTCCTCATCCCCTATAAATGTGTTTCACTCTTAGACTCTTCATAATTTTCTTCATGGGGTCAAACTCCTAGACTAATTTATAAAATGACTCCCATGATTTGTAGGTGTCTGAAGAGATATTTGATAGATTCACATAATACTTGATATCATATTTCATCAATGACCTTCGATCCTCAAGGTATGGTCAAGGCTCATGATTGAATGAGATGTCAGTCTTAAAGGTGTCTATGTGTCTAATTGGGTCATAGTTTTATTCATCATTAATCTAGTTGAGGTCAAGGTCTACAAGATTGAGCACAAGCAGGAAATTTTTTGACCTCTTCACCACTATGATGCTTCCCTTTATGAATGGGGTGTCATATATGTAATTTTTCCTATAGCTTGTACCTTAAACTAAGTCTATTGTATCAAACTAGTGAGCTAGCTCTAGGGCCATGGTCCTATATGTGAGTAGGTGCAAGAGACATAATGTCTCCTCTTTAAATTTGTGGACCTAGATGAATGTGAAATGGACACCAAAAAACCAATTAGTTATAATCCTACCAATGGTGAGCCATGACCTCTAGTTGTCTATCATTCTAGAAGTGATGGGTTCCTGATTGAGTTCAATGAGGACTAGAGACAGGAAGTGCTATGAAAACTCTTAATAATCCTATGTGGCCAATAAGATGTGGGTGCACTAGAGACATGGATCACCATGTTAAGATGGGTTCCCATTTCAATGGTGTCGATAGTAAAATATTAAGAGAATAAAATGGAGTTCCTATATATAATTAGGTATAGGAAAGAGGAATACCTAAAGGTATTTTGGGTCAAAACATTGGCCAGTTCATTATGAATGGTGGTGGTAATGGATCCCATAAAGTCCATCGTGTAAGATTTTTCCTTGATTGATATATTCAAAAGGAAGACCATACCTAATTGAAAATCATGGATGTTAGCATTTGATTCCATCCTAAATATGAATGCCAACATGGAAAGGACATCTTTCATATCCTATGTTGCAAAGCTCATGAGAGAAATTGATAGATGAGGTGATTTAGTGTAATTTATTTGACGGAGTGAATTGAGGAACTCTGGCTTATGGGCATATGTGTCCCAAATATTATATAATATTTCCACACTACATATGTTAGCACTGGGGTCACTTGAGATTTGGAACATCTCCCTTATTACATCGACATTGATGTCTACTCTTAGGTGGTTGCATGTAATAATGCTAATGTTAGCATCATACCTTTCAACATAGAATGTAATAATTTTGGGGCATGGGTACACAAGGGGCACCATGTATTGAGCTAGTGTGGAGATCTAAATCATGTGCTTGAATGAATCAGAGTCATTCCTTTGATCCTTGCTGAGCATATGGGCATGGGTGCCCTCCCTCAGGATTTTTAAGTTCTTATCCAATTTGGAATCAAAGACCCCATCTAAAAAATCAAGGACCACTTAGGGGTCCTTATAGTTCCCCTTGGTGATTCACTTAACATTTAGAACTTTGGGCTTCCATTGTGTGGGTGCTAAAGCATAATATTTGCTCCTAATAAATTATGTTAGAGGGTCTTCATGACTACCTAATTCTCAAGTTATTTTTTTCCTTAGATATCCTCCACCACTAGATGAAGATGTATAATTTTCCATCATATAACTCTTTTCAAAAATTCTTCCTACTACCCTTTGTGGTTTTCCATAGACTAGCTTAAGCAAGTGGCCATCTAGGTTATGGGTATTCAACCAACCTAGCCTCGCTTTAAATGTTTAAGAATATGTTACAAAGCATAATTTTTTCTTAAATTTCAAAACAATAATTATGAATTTACCTACTATGGAGGTCATGCCAAAGTTTGGCCAGGCATTTGTGTAGGTTGTGGTTACCTAGACTATGCCTTTGTATCCAGCTTTCTCTTCTACAAAATTGTTTAGAGCTCTTACGGTGGTATGAACTTAGGTTCATATATTATATGCATAATATCTAGTTTAACCTACTATAGTTCATGCTTGAGAATTTTCCAATTATCAATTACTTTCAACACCATGGTAAGAAAACATGTAGTGGAATCTAAATGACTATCATATTATGCACATCTTCTTCTAAAATTATAAGGAAGTCTCTAGCATTTGATAGCTTAAGCTAGATATCTAACATAATATCATCCAACCTATATGAAATCCTTTGGTCTTGAATAACCATAAATGTGTTACACATAGTATCATTCTACTAGGCCTAGAGCTTGTTCATCATAATATCCCTGGCATCTAAAATTGTTATAATGTACCATTCAATGTTTCCCTAGTAGCCATTTGATCATTGAATATAGATTTATCTTTATCTACCATTATGAAATATAGTTTAGTAAAATCTAAAGATTTGTTAAGGTAGTACCTCCAATCAAGCATTCCTTGTGAAATCTTCTTAGACTAATGTGAAATACTATCTAAGACCTGTACATATTCCTATAAAAGTTCACAAATGCCTTCTATCTCAACAAATATATCTTACCCTTGGTGTACAATTTATGTGTACTCACCCAATCCTTTATTATCTAAGTCAATAATGTAGTGAGTTATTTATCCTCAAACATTACTTGATCACTAATGACTTACATAAATAGAATAGGACAAGTGACATTAATGAGCTACCTAATCTTAGTAATTTGATTTTGTGATTTTTTTTTCCTCACATATTTTAAAAATATGTTTAAAGTCTTAAGCCTTTTATGAAATGGATTTTTGGAGTACATCTATCCCTTCAATTTGATTGGATAATGGTAGTTGTGAAACATCCAAATACATCTCCATGGAAGTGGAAGCAAGTGCATTGGATCTCATTTTGATTGTGGAAGGAGATGGTTTAAATTGAGCTAATGAATTCAAGAAAGTGTTACAAGGAGATGATGTGGAAGGGACATCCCAAAACCAATGGGTAGATGGGAAAGACTTTGACAGTGAAGTCTCCTCTAGTACACCCTATTGGGTCACTTCCTTGTAGGAATCTTATTCCTTGGCAGCCTATACCTCTACCTCTATTTATGCCTCTTCATACTTGCGTATGGCCTCTTGGTTATCCCTTATCTTCCTTTTAGCTTTTAATTCCTTGACTTTATTTATTTCACCCCAAAATTCTTTGGTCTTCATTTTCTCAACCTTAGCTTCTTTAGACTTATTTTTTTGTTCTTCCTCCTCAATACATTGTTTGTCTTATTTTTGTTACACACATTGGGATTATTATAGAGCTACTTATTATGTGGCATATTTATTCTCTTTATTCTTCTCTAATGTTATCCTTTTTTCTCTCTTCATTTTTCATAACCTCCTCCTAATGATCTATTATATTCTACATAACATTCTACTAGATAAGGCATAGTGGTATTTAGGGATCCCTCCATTACATATACATCATCTATTTCCATATTAAATTGTGAGTGCTTAAAAGATTTGGATTTGATAAATACACCTCTATACATAAAATTATTTATTGAATCAGTTAGAGGGACAAGTATATCCTTATGTCTCTTCGTGTCCCTAGACATCACCTGATGGGAACTACCTTATTATGGCTAGCTCTATGAAAGATACCATAGGTTCTAGTATAATGGTTGAAGGTTTCACATGATGATAACTATGTTTTTTGTGAATCAATGGCCTTACCATGTTCTCTTCCTTTGGTATATCTATGAACTGCATAGACAATGAACTAACCTTTAGATATTTTTGGAAATTTTTTGACACAATTTCTCATTAAGCTTATTATTAACCTACAGTATCCACAATAATAGAGGGAGGGGGTTATGTAACATTGACCAAATAGTCAATTCTCACCTTATTCCACACTTGGTAAGTGTGCATTACTTTACAAAAAATAACTCCTCCTCCTCCTTATCATATACCTTTTGGCTGATGTCTTCGATCATGAATTGAAGATATTCTTATTCATCAACCCCCAACATTGTTAGATTGTATGCCTAAGCTATCCTTGACATATGTGCGTTATCTAACCAAGAATTGATTTACCTTGATCTCTTTCTAGCTGGTGGTGGTGAGGCTCTCTACATAAGTCACTTCTTCTTGCCTTTTGTTTGTTGTGGGGGACCTATAGATTATTATGGAGAGGCTTGTGGTTATGTATCTAGCTACGATTATTATTTCTCTTGCATGTGATGTTATGCACCTGAAGAGATGGTTAAAATAGACTAAAATAACGTCATGACTAGGGATTTCTACCTTTATGCTTCCACTAAGGGAATTAGAGTCATAGTTGGTGTGGCCAACTCATGCACTTTGATTTGAATATCATTATACAACTTGGTTATCAATGCATGCTACCCAAAATATTGCATGACATCATATGGAATTTGAGGGTGAGACCTAATCAAAGCTAGAACCTCAAGCCACCATGTGTTGAACCACCCTTGTTTCTCATAATGTTTTCATATCCTAGTCCAAGTGATGCCTATAAGGGAAGTAACATGCCAAAAGTCCATAGTAACATTAAATTGGCCTAGCAAGGACCTCAATTAGGTGAAGCATAATAACAAAACCATAAACTAATATTGGAAATTTTATGAGATACTTAGAAGTACCTTTTTGATATTACTGGTAAGCTTGGATTCAACAAACTTAGGCCAATTAAAATTATCATTTTAGTGTATTATGCAATACACAATGTCAATTAATCCTTTTATTTCCTCTTTAGCCTACTTTGTTATCTACCAAAACCTCTTTGTAATACACTTTACTATAATTTGTATTGTAACATCCTCAATGGAGTCAATTATGGTTCCTCTACCTACCCTAGTAGGAAAATTCTCTTGAATAAATGAATAAATTGGTGGCACAGTGGACTTTTATGGCAATAAGGATTTTACATGATTCGGGAGGCCTGTGGCTCTCGCCATGGTCTGCACATTGATCCAAATTGTGATATCTCTATAAAAATGAATATCCCCTTGGTTGTATTTTTTTAACAAGGTATGCATGACCTCATTTAGTTTATCGAATGTAGGTAACTTTATTAGCCTCTCTACATCAAAAACTCAAAGTTAATGTTGAAATGTAATATCTCTTGCTTGTGTACTTGGTTATGTTGATATCATAAAGAGAGTAACTCTAGTCATTTACATAAAGTTAAAGGTATCTAAGTCATTAAATTTGGGTTTTTGAAGACCTAGACCAATACCCATTTCTACTTTCTCTACATCTATGAGTGGGATCAATAACTTGATCCTATTCATGACTAAACCTATAATCTATGATGTTTGATTACTTTGTTCTTCCAAAATTTGGGTCTCTATTTTTTCACACAAGATTATATTGAGAGCGGATAATATAATACTCTTGTTTACAAAAGTCTTTAAAATTTTGGCATTATTCCTCCCCTTCATTTTATGGATTTTGGAATCTAATTTGCTCTTGCAAACATCTTTAAATGCACTGAATACCTATGCAAAATCACTCTTCCTCATCTTTAATATTTTGGCTTTGATGGTGACTTTTTTACCAAACTATTTAAATTAACCCATATCGTGTGTTTGATGCAAACCTATGCCACTTCATATATACACTTATTTAATGAATCCACTTGTTTCTTCCCAACTTGATCTACCTCGAACAAGATGGAATATTTCAAAATACCATGTCATTAAAGGTCTTGCATGACTGTTAGTGGTCCTTATACCATACCTATCTTGTCATCACCACTTTCACAAACTTAATTAAATATTTATATACTTTTTTTATTGGATATCTCCTTAAGCTCCTTTCTTCATCAAAGTATGAATAATGATATTTTACATTTTAAACTAACTTATTAAATTTATTTAATAAGCTACACTATGCATACCCATAAGAGCCTCTTGAACTCTACAAATGTACATAAATAGATGTAATAGTAGATTCAACAAGATTCCTCAATCAAGGACCAATAAATCTAGTATTTTAAGAATGACCTCGCCACCCACACTTAGATCATGGTATCCTCCCCATGGTCCAACAATTATATGTATCGTATTGGGAGAGAATAACAAATGCAACCACAAAATTGAAGCTAGTGCTTGGATTCATCATGGACTCATAGTAATTGAGTGCATAGGTGAGCGTTTCCATAAAGTTGAAGTCTCAGTCACTTTCATTGATGATAGATTTCATCACGATGCTACTCAAGAAAGGAGTTATTATTTAAATAAAAGGTGTGCCATTGGTTGAGGGCAGTGGGCCCCATTTTTAACAAGAATTTTAGAAGTAGTTAAGAGGGATACATGTTTCATCACATCGCTACTTACATATCCCTATGATTTCATACATTAAAATCAATTTTTTAGTCTCTGGGTAAATAAGATGGAAACATTTAGCATAATCATGGAGAGTCATTAGCCCAGTGAACTTGAAATATTTTTCATGTGTTGAAATGTCATGGGTTTACAGGTGCATGCCACATGTCCTAGACTATTAAAAAATCATGTCTTAAGATTAATGTCATGGGTAACCTTGAATGGATTATAATTCCCTTCAAGGTATCACCCAATACTACATCCAAACCTTCAAGGGTCCCCATACACATGTTTGAAAGGAATCTCCTAAGAGACACCTTTAAACATTTGGGTCCATAATGTTCAAATCAAATATAGGATCCCAAAATATATGAAGCTAATCATTTTCCATAATTTTTTTAAAAACCCCCATTGCTCAATATCATTTTTTATTTTAATAAAATATATGGTTGAATTATGAATTAATTATCTATTTTTCTCTACACGGCTATTTTGCTCTGATGCATGTTTGAAATGTATCTCCTAGGAGATACCTTCAAAGTAGGATGAAGTAATAATTAAAGTATACAATATATGATATTAAAATCTATTATTTTTTTGGATTGACATAAACCATGTTAAATAAAATTATACATTACCTTTTTAACATTTTTAGGTTTTAACTTATCTCCATAGTTATGTTCTAGTATAAATATAGCTTTATCTCCAACATACAAGTATAAATTGGACTGATTTTGTAAATAATCTGATTAATAACTCTTCTCATGTCTTTTACAAATTTATAGGTTGAAAAATCATACGTCAATGGCTTTCCAATGGGGAGACTATGTTTCTCTCATAAATAATGATAAGGTCATTGGTGAAATAAGAATACACAAAGTGGTAGGTCCAAATGTTTAATATCTAAGACCCATAAATGTCACTTCCACATGCCACAATGAGGAAATACCTATTGAATGTATAAGTTTTAATGTGACTATAGAATTTGATTTGACTCTACCATTTCCATTTTTTTTAGCTTTTATGGATAAATTGGGGATGTAATTATGGAGCACAAGAATGATGCAACATGTCATAGACAAGTTTTTTATAGATAATGACATAGAACAAAGAAAAAATAATTTGAGTTTAGTTCTGCATACACAACCATTGAAAAAATAAAACCCTTGTTTGGATTCATTTATTTGATATATTGATGATCCTACCACATTTCAAAGCCTAAGAAAAAATTTTCTTGGGAAATGGATACATTTGTTGCACAAATGTATAATTCTTACAAATGATTAAAAAAATACTTTTGGCTATGTTGAATTTTCATGATGAGGGGAGTTTTTTTGTTATATTCCTATCCCAATATTAGAAAATGAATTGGGAATTTACACAAGGAAAGTTATACAACATTGTGAGACTTGCAATATAGAGGTAACTAAAACATCTATCATTAGATGGCCTTCCAACAAAATAATGGACACTAAGACTTATAGAGCAATCAATTTATCTTATATGACACCAAAGGAGAAAGAAATTGGAAACATTTGGGACATAGTTGATAATGAAGTCGCTCTTTTCTTGACATTCCTAGCACAAATGCATCTAAAAAATATAACTCTTGCCTATAAATACTCAGGGTGAAAAATAAATTAGACAAACACTTCACTCAGCCAAGTGGAGTTTGAAGAAAGCATAGATAATGAGATTTTAACAATGGATGCAAAAAAATGTTGCATCAAAAAATGTTTTCAATCAAGATTATCATTTGAGATTCTAAAAGCTATAAAGATAAGGTTGTTTGATTCCACCATAACAAATAGGAGGCAAGATGTCTTAGATGCCTTTTCTACCATATTATTTAAAAAAAATAAAAACAAGACTAACATTGATTTTTAGAGTATAGAGATCTATTTGGAAGTTTGGCTTAAAATATATGGATTAATGAGAAGTATCTTTTTTTTAAATTAAAATTGTCATAAAAATTGGGAACAAAATGCATTCCATGTAGGGATATTTTGACAAAAGCGAAAAAAGAAGACAATAATGGCTAAAAATTTGTTGAACCAATTGGTGGATGATTTTGTAGATGTTTTTCCATGACTAACATGTTAGGTAGATATAAACAGCTCATGATAAAATGTTCAACATCTTCTAGCATCTTTCACTTAAGAATTTATGAGGTGCCACATTAATGCACAACAAGTATATATGGAATATGAGCCAACATCCTAGCCAAAATTCAATAACATGTGGAGAACTAATTTTCATAATGTGACCATTAGCATGTTTAATGACATCTCTAGGTGTAAAACATGAATCTTATTGACTCAATATAAACACTCTGGGCCCCTCTATAGAGATCAAGAAGAGCATATCGATCAATAATTTGTGATGCACTCAAATAAAATACTTTCTACAAGACAAATTTATTACACACATAAATAAATGTTAGATCATATCTTGAAGAATGCCTCAATGTCATTCATGACAATGTGGAACATCAAAAAACATTTGTGCCAAGGATAGTGACAAAAGCAAAGAAGTTACTAATTGAATATTAGAGTTGTCAATGGTAGGGATTATAACACATGGTCATGATGTAGGTATATATGGGCATTTTTTTACTATATGTTCTTGGAGGGTCTAACTTTACTATCACCTCATTAAACAAGTTCTTAAGGGATATGGAAATAATAATGCTGGATACTTATGGATCTTTACTATATAAACTTGGATCTTCACAATATCCATTATATGATGCACTTTTGTCTAAAAACTAATACCCTAAATGCAATAAACATAGAGAAGAAAAACAATCTATTGGTGCCTTCAAGAAACTTCCTTCCAGGTTATAACTTAAACTAGACAACTATTGTGGGGAAAATAAGAATAGGTAATTTTATCCATAATTATATTTCAAAAATGTTGAACCTTATATGTAACTAATCTTATATTTACAAATTCACAAAATCATGCTTTTTTGTACAAGTATGTGTTGAAATATTTATCTCTCCTTATCTACAAAGGTGTTTTCCTCAATTTCAAGGTCAAATTTCTCCCTATAGGACATACCCATGAGGAAATCAATGACACATTTGGAAACCTATCTAAATGTATAAAGAGGAAAGATGTATGAAGTGTGATAGAGATGATGGACATTTATAAGACGTGAAAATACAAGAAAATTCATGCTATATTTGATTAAGGAGGTTATGGATTTCAAAAATTATGTTAATATTTACTAGTTGAAGGGAAGAAATGAAATAGTAGGCTTGAAAAAAGGTCAATACTTTCTTCTATGCATGGAGTAAGGTCATCCCATTATGCATTATAAAAAATCTAAAAGAGATAAACATTGGTCCCCCCTGATTACATTATGGGGAATAAAAGAAAATGGGGAGCCAAATGTTCAAAAAGGTAATCTAACAAAAATACATTTCAAAGACTTGAAAAATAGCTAAATGCCTCAAGATTCAATAATTTGAAAAGACTCAGATAGAAGTAGAAAAAAGAGTGAAAAATAAATTAAATATATCTTGAATAAGTATGTACAACAATTCAATGAATTTTATTTGACCATAAATAGTAATTAGAAGGATCTAGCATATTACTTCTAACTCATCCACGACATAATGAAAGAAGACATGTTCCCTTTTGAAGTTGAGTGTACAGGAGATTTTTAGCCTAGAGCTTGCCATGACATACCCTTGCATAGAGATATGCAAAAAATGGTTCATGATAGAACCCTTGATTTTGGAGTCACATCTACAGATACATATGTTGGTGCAAAAAACAAAAGAACAAAAATTACATTTAATCCAACTCAAGATGTGCAAATTAGAGATATGCTATTTTTTAGACCTAATGATTCTATAGGAATGTACTAAATAGTATAGTTTGTTAGAGATAAAATCAATATTGAGATACTATAAATAAATTGGGATATAGAATGAAAGGTCAATGTAACTTCATTCATCCTAGTTCATGTAGGGAAAAAAGATACAAGAGAAGCATAAATTTATTTAGGCTACTTGGATAAAAAATGGAAGCCAAACCCAAATGACACATCTTTACCATCCATAATCATATATAATATCATCTATGCTTAGAAACTAAATAAAAATTGAAGAGGTCATACACTTGTTCTCACTAATTATTTGAAATGCATCATCCCACTAGGCACTAAAAAAAATAATGATAAAAGGATTAGGAAATTTGAAATAGTGTTTCCTTAATTTTGGAATGAGAAATATGAATGTTTTTTTTCAAAAAATTATCCATTTTTTAGAATGTATAACGTTTTATTGTTTTATTTATTTATATTTATTTTTAGTGGTACTTCACATTTTGGGTCTTGGAAAATACACTTCAACATTTGAGTTTTATAATTTATACTACAACAATTCAATATTTTAGTAAATGTGCATCTATTTAATATCCCTTGAATTTTAGAAAATCCACTTCACATTTTTATGACTCAAAATGATCATCATCTTTTACGTATTCCAAATAGCTAGATCATATTTTGTGAATCATGAAAACCTCTTCAAATTTTTGGTTTTTCAAATTAAACTTCATATTTTGCATCCTTAAAAGTGGTCTTTGCAAAATTGTCTTTGTAATTTGCACATCTAAGAATTTAAACTTAGTATTTTATGTTTTTCAAAATACACTTCAGATTTTATGTTTTGAAAAATACACTTTGACAGTCCCATGTATGCAAAAAGGTCTTTAGGGTTTACACATCAGAATGCCCCACTTGCACATTAAGATATGTTTTTCAACATTTGCATGTCAACAAATGTTATTCATATTTTTAGTTTTCTAAATTACACTTAGTACAAGCACTTTATATTGTGCCATGTGGCGCAATATCAATGACTTAGTTGTGCAAAAGGATGACCAGTCTAAACAAAAGTCACAAATAATACGAGCACCTAGGATTGCAAAACACATCAAAATCTCAGGTAATCAACTATGTGGGAGATTATATTAATAATCTAATAATAAAACACCCATGATGAACACATATAATGTGCATATATACAAGATAAACTTTGATGGCCATGAGTATGTCACCTAAATCAGATTAAATAGATAGTTCACGATCTAATCAACTACTGACACATGGCATCCAAATCACCCAAGTGTTTTAAATCACATATTACCTAAGCACTTGATTGATGTATGAATTGTTTTTCCTTAATAAATAAACCAAAAAGTCTCATTATCTATAAATTCATGGTCTATGAACTAGTTTGAATGGCCATGTAATTTGTACTTATTGCAAATATATCACATATATGTGATTTATTTATAATAAGTCAAATTTATTTTTAATAGTTTTGAATTGCTAATTATTTATGATAATTTTAAATAATTTGGACTTATTAAAAATACATTAAATATATGTGACTTATTTTTAATAAATCAAACTTAATCTCTATACAATCCAATTTAATCTTGATATAGTCTAATTTATTTCTGATAGTTTTTAAAAATTTGGACTGTTGATAAGTCCATATTATCTAAAATAGTCCTTAGAAAAATCATGAAACCCAGGCATTGCCTATTACAAATGGAATCTATTAGATTTCCAACATGAAACATAAATATCTAATGTTAGAAACCTTAGGTAAGATTAAATAAGAATTATGAACAAATATGCCAACCAAATCATGTGTGAATGATCTTCAAATAAAGATTACGTGAAATCATGCTAGTGGTACTTTGATTATGTGATTTTTAAATTATTAATACAATTTTTACAAATTTGAAACAAGGGTCCCCATTATTTCATAAATGGGGATATGTTGATGTCAACAGTTACACCCTTCAAGTGTGATAAATTGGTTATCCAAGTTAGCCAGACATAACCATACCTAATGGTGAAAATAATGATAAACCTAGGTAGAGAGTATAATATGGATATGAGGGTCTAATAATGTTAGATTTATGTAAAAAAGTGCATGAATATATTATTTATGAATTTCAAGTCATTTTAATGATTGGAATAATTTTTTAATGTTAGTGAATATGGTGAAAATGTTGCTCACATGTTGACCTCTTTGGTTCAGATGAGATTGTGTGATATTAGGTCAAGAAATTGGTTTACAAGAGTAATATTTGCCATTAGACCATATGAATTTTTTATCTGAGAATGGTTTATAGATATCATTGGATCATTTAAAATCATCAATATTCATGACAAGTGTTTACATAGGTGTTGGAGGTGTAAGTCACCATGACTAGTCTTTGAGGTAAATTGGTAGTTCTAAGTGAGTAAGTTGTAGAGATGTTCTTGAGCATAATTAGGTAGCCCAATGAAATTAGGTATTACAATTCTTTCATTGGTTATTATTTTTCTTGTCATATCTTTGGTCATAGAGAAATTGATTGTAGAATGGTCTCAAGGGATGAGTTATCATGAGACCATGGGAGAAGGAGTGATCAGTTAAGAGGTAAGTATAGTAATGTTGTTTGTTACAATTATCATAATATGGAAAACATTATAGGATTATATCCTAATATAGTTATAAGGCCCTTAATAATTAACAAGATATTTGGAGATCTTAGAGTGCATAAGAAGGGTTAAACATTGGCATGGAACCCAAATAAAGTTAGGATTGATCATATTTATCCCAAGATTCAATATGGATTATTTGCTAAGGAGGAGTAAAATACTAAAGAAGAATAATATATGCTAGCTCAAAATACCTTTCACATTCAAGATGAAGGTATGAAATGATAAAGACATAGTGGTTTCTCAAGCTACATAATAGAGTAAAAAATAAAATTCATTTCACTAAATAAAAATGTTGTAGGAACAATAAGTATTGGAGATAATGCAACAACCAATATAGTTGGCAAGGGTATCTTGAGTTTGGCCAATGGGAAGACAAAGACAAAAAATGTGTTGTATGTGGAAGATTTTAAGCATAACTTAATTTGTGTGAGTCAAATTTATAACCAAGGATAAACACTAACCTTTCATGATAGAGTGTGTGATATAAGGAGAGCCAAATCAGGAAGGCTAATTGCTAATGCTAAGAGAACTAAAAATTATATATATATATATATATATATATATCTTGAATGAAATCAAGAAGGAGATATGATTTATTATAAATATGGATGAATTTTGGATATGGCACAAAATATTGGGTCACCTAAACTTTGATAATCTAGTCAAGATACGAAATAAAAACTCTATGAAGAACATGCTTAATATCATCAAACTAAAAAACACACTTTCCAAGACATGTAAACATGGTAATCATACTAGAAGAAGGTTCAAGTCCAAGGATTACTCTACTATGAGACTTTTGGATTCAATACACATTGATCTCTTTAGACCTACAATAATAAAAAGAATTCAAGGAGATAGCTACTTCATCTTACTCATAGATTACTACACAATAATGACTTGGGTAGCATTCTTGAAATAAAAATTAGAAGATCTTGATAAGTTCAAAGCATTCAAGGATATTGTTAAGAATGAAAAAAATGAGAATCTCATGTTCCTAAGATCTGATATAGGAAGATATTTTTGGTCTAATGAATTTGATACTTCTTTGAAGTCTATGGGATAAGGAGATAGTTCTCAATAGCTAGAACACCTCAGTAGAATGGGGTAGTGGAAAGAAAGAAAAGGACAGTTCAAGAGATGGAAATAACTATGCTAAATTATTCAAGGTTATTAGATGGATAATAGAGAGAGGTAGTAAGCACTACAATATACATCGTGAATAGAGGATATGTAAGGACTAATGACAACAATACCCCTTATGAGCTTTGGAAAGGCAAACCTACTAATGTGAAACACTTTAGAGTGTTTGGGATCAAATACTTCATCAAAAGAGATAAGGAAGACTTAGGTAAGTTTTATTCTAGATCTGATGAAGGTATATTCTTGGGATATTCATCTGTGAGCTCAACCTATAGATGTTATAGATCATAAATCCACATTGATTATTTTTAAGTAGTTTGGTCTACATCTTTAGATTTACTCGATAGATGGTAATTCCTTAGTACTTCTTAGTGGTTTCCCCTTTTGGCCCTTTATTTGAGCCCCTTTTCTCCAAAATTTCTAAGTATCATCCTCCTTCCACTTCCCCCATGTGGAATCCCAATGTTTGTTTGGCTTGGGAGAAATTTTGATCCCCTTAGAAGGAGTGCCAACTTGACATGCATTACCCCTGTACTCAGATTTTTTTATCTTTGTTCAAGACTCAAATCTATGCCATTGGTTAGTGGGACTTGGAGGGCTCAATAAAGTAGTTAATGTAGTATTCAAACATATATTTAGCATGTTGCATCCCCACACTCATTTTGGTGAATGAATGCCTAGCTTTATCAAAATAAGTGCTAGCTCTACATGTGGCATTCCTATAATCAATCATGCTCATAAAACCCTCATCCCCTCTAGAGAAGCACTAATTTGATGTATGTTATCCCCATGCTTATCTAAAAATGGTGTTAGTTTCCAAAGATTGAGAGAGAACTATTAGATGAAGATGTGGGTCCCTCCTTCCAAGCAAGATTTTGAATTGCTTTAAACTTTTCTTAAAGTGTGATATTTTAAGTCTAGGGAGGACCAAAACTAATAAAATTACATCATCAGACAACTCTAGGAGTAGACAGGTAGCACCACCCTACTTCTCCTAAGCATAGTGGCCATAACAGGAAGAGGTAGTTCCACCATATCTAGGACTTGGGGAGAAACTACACTCATGATTTCTAGATCATTTTTAGTTGGAATGGCATCATGGACATAATTGGTTGAATCTCCAGCTATTATCTCTTTGAGTAATTATTTTTCCTATATATTCAAGGTTCTTCCCCTCCAAAAGGGAATGACAATTATTTTGTTTTTACATTATTATTTCTCTGAATAGCCATTGTAATAGATTAGGGTAGAGTAGTAGTTAGATTTTTATTCTAAATCCTTAGCAGTTACACCTCATGGATGTTAGTGGATGCTTTGTATGTACCTTCTATGTCTTATGTTTATTTCCCTATCGACAATGAAGAAGACATGGTGTTTTGTGTTATTTGGGGTTAAAACTATATTTTTCTACTATCTCTTTTATTTTGCTTCCAAAGTGTATATCTTTGTTTATGTCATAGATCTCAATTCATGATTTTAATCTCCTTTCTAATAAATGGTGTTTACAGATTTGTGCAATTTTATGTTAATACTTCAAAACTTCTGGTGCATCACCTTAGATTAAATTTACATTTATGTTGTTTAATGCTTTTCTCTTCTGTCCTTTTTACCTCCCCAAATTGAATGAAGAGACAGATTCTAAAATATTGAAGATCAATTTACATATCACATTTGGTCCTACGTCTATAAATATTTCCATAGATTGTTACATTAACCTTAAGTACAAAATTTAGGCATCAATAATTTAAATATTTTATAGCATGCCCAGTAGGATAGATTTACTATCACTTGGTTCTAAGTTAGATTTTATGAGCCATAGGCCCGTAAAAAGGTCATAGACTATGAATAATTTGAATATATTGATACCATCTTTGTGATTTCCTAATCACTAAAGAGATCCGAGGCATAACACTACATAGTAAAAGCAATAACCACATCAACAATAAGAAATGGTACATCCTACACCAAGAAACTTTATGTCATGGGATAATAGTATAATTTTGATCCCACTGACACCCCTAGCCCAATGGGACCCCATACATTCAAATTATTTAAAGGTTATCCCCAAATTCTTAGGAGAAGATTTCAAAAAAGTAGCCAAACACCTCCAATATGTGGAAAATGTGTGCACAATCCACTATGTCAACACTCAAAACATAGCCTTGAGGCTACTAGTGGCCTCTTTTAAAGGATGGGCTCTTGATTAGTAAAAATCTTTGCTAACTAAATATGTCACCCCCTGGGATGACCTAAGTGATATATTCTTCAAGAAATTTAATAAAATGGTAGACTGATATTCCCTCTTGCAGTAATTAATTACCATCAAAAGGGGCCCATAACAAGTCATGGTCAATTTCAACACTAGATTTGAAAAGACCTAAAAAATAGTTTTGTTGGTGGGTATGGCCATTATCTTTTATCTAAAATACTTCAATTTAGATATTGTAATTATGATCTAGTCGCTTGGAGGCCAACCATTGCCAAATCCATATGATATCATGGTAAGGGTAGATAACAACCTCATTGATGTAAAAAGACTTCCTCCATGACCACTAATTTCAATGTTCCCTAAGATATCAATGATTTTAAAATAAGAAAAGCTAATCAGTTTGGGAGTCTTGCCTCTTTCCATGTATACATACCCACCTACTCAGGCAAGCACATCTATCACACCCTCACTGGCTACTGAGATGAATTATATGAAGAGCATTTTTAGAAACTTCTCGAATGAGATTATAAATCTAAAAATACAACAACTTGATCCTCCAAATCCATATTACAATAGATACCAAGAGGGGAGACCTATGTACCAACAAAACCAGTACTAAGAGAGGAAAAGGGTAAACTATTGAGGGTTAAAATACCAAGCATCGAACCATATAACATAACCTACCAATTAAATGGTTGTGGTACCAGATCCATTGCATAAAATAGTTCCAATCATGAATAGATAACTATTGGTTGGCCAAAATAACTTGGATAGTGACTCTAACTCATAGCTTGTAATGAACCTCATAGGACCCAAAATTATCCACATGGCAAATTACAAAACAAGATCACCAAATAGAGATGATAGGGAAATACCCCAAATTCAATTTATACCTACCAATCCCTAAGAGTCAAAAAGGTTTTCTTGATGGTTAAAATTTAGGGTATATCCCTAAAATAAGAGGAATACATAGTTTTATATCACACACTATTCTCCTTGGTAGAAGATGGAGACACAATCTTCTCAAATGAAGTTCTCATGTATAGATCCCCACAAGTACAATTTGACTAATTCACAAGTCAAAGAAAAGACTATTCAAGAGCCCCAAAACCTACACAAGGCCTAAAGGAACCTTTAAAAAGGATTTAACACCTTATCCTGCCCCCATGGTCTATCAAAGATGTATCAAAATATTAAAAAACAAGCCAAAAGACCTAGAGGTCTTGATGTCAAAGTTGTATAGCATGGTGGAGAAACTAAAGAAGGTACCAGCTAATGTTTCCCTCTAGGATGTCTTGTCCATTCTAGAATAAAATACCTTGATAAATAAATCATTAAAAGAAAAGAAGGATCCCATGCAAAATAAATCACCCATAGAGCATGTGAAGGAAGAAGAAAAATGATCTAGCATGAGCATGCAGCCTCAGGTACCCTCTTCATTAATCAATACCAAGGAAGTGGTAATAAAATTAAAGCCTTACCCATTCTATCTTGATTTGATTTTGGGTAAGAAAGTATTAAAAAAATCTATGATTGATTTAGGCATGAGCACAATAGTGATGCCCAAATAAATAGCTGATGCACTATAATTGAAGTAGGAGCCCTTAAATAAGGGAGTGATATAGCTAGATGGAAAAAAAATTCAAACCTTAGGAATCATCCAAGCCCTTCCTCTCACATTTTACTCTTTCCCAAGCATCATTGTAACACAAGATGTGGTGATAGACATTTCACCTATCTTTGAGATATATCTATTAAGATATTTCACCACTAATATTGATGAATATATGTCATTGGAATGGTCCCATATGATCCTAAGGACCAATAATTTTTCAAAGATGAAGGTGTTATTTGAGACCCTCCACCTCGAGCACATAGTGAATGATGGAAAACTTTGAGGAAACACATACCTCTTTCTCAAAAATGGAGACAAACTATGTAGAGATGCTCAAGGAAGAAAAGGTGATAGATTATAGAAGCCCAAAAGAATAGGCCCTTGTCAATAAGTTCACTGAGAATGACCTAATTTTATACTTTGATGCCACAGGTCTTGGAACCTATGTCATCTATGATGAAGCCCAGGTCATTCCTGAGGTTGTAAGGAAGTAAGAAGACTAGAGCAAGGGGTAAAAGATGAATCATAATTATGGACTCTACATTTTGATGGTATGAAATGTAATATTAGCTCTAGAGCCAATATCTAACTAACATCTCCTTCTTGGGAAGAAATACTGAGAAATTTTAATTTTCAATTTACCTATATAAACAATGAACCAAAATATGAGGAATTAATCCATGGTCTTAACCTTACCAAATGAATGGGTGTCAAGAATTTAAGGGTATTCAATGACTTTGAACTAGTTGTAAGATAGGTAAGAGGGGTGGCCATGGCATAGATTATGTGTATGAGGTCTTACTATCATCACATATGGGACTTAACTAAATCCTTGTGGCCTTTAATATTCAAATCATTCCTAAGGCCAAAAACACAAAATTTGATAGAATAACAATAGTAGATTCTCAATTTGACCTAATGATAGACCTATTCATCAATTAATAGGAAGTACAAGTCACCATCAGGCCCACCATCCTAAATAATGACCAAATTAATAGGTGTTTGAGAGTGATTCTTTGATTACAATGTTCCTCTAAAAATCCTACAAATTCAAAGAATAGTTATAGTTGAAGATCAAGGAGGCATATAGAGACCAAATCATGCAACTAAAGACTAAATTTTTTCCAAAGGGCCTCATCACTATATAAAACCTCTTTAACTCTGATGATGTAAGAATCAACAAACACAAGTTTGTCATAGATAAGGGTGATTGTTGTAAACTTAATGTTGGAGGCAAAATAAAGTTAAAAGTCAAAAAAAAATTTCCTTTGAGGGATAAGTAGCAGTTGGTATCTTTCTATGACAAATACAAGGGCATCATCACTTGGACTGATGATGACCTAAAAGGATATGATCAAGAGGTCATTTACCATACCATCAACCTAGTAGAAGGAGCTAAACAAGTTTGATACAAATAGTGGCTGGTAAACCCAAAGATAAAATCCCTAATGGCCTAAAAGCTTTAAAAACTAATTGATTCAAAGATTATATATCCAATCAAGCATTTGAATTGGGTATCTAACCTAGTCCTTGTACAAAATAAAATGAGAGAAATTTTATTATGTATGGATTCTTAGGATCTAAATAATGCATCCTTAAAGGATCATTACCCTGTCCCTTCCATGGAGTAGATCCTCTAGATGATAATAGGTGCAGAGATGTTTTCACTTCTAGATGGATTCTCTAGGTATAATCAAGTGTGGGTAACTGAGGATGGTTAGCATAATTCCACCTTCACTATGAAGTGGGGAACCTTCACTTATTAAAGAATGCCTTTTAGCCTCTCCAATACTGGGCAAACATTCCAACAAATGATGGACACAGTTTTCAAAGTCTTGATCAATAAGATTATTCTGATCTACCTAGATGACCTCATTATACTCTCTAAGAATAAAAAAGACCACTTCAACCATTTTAAAAAAGTCTTATAAAGGTACCAAGAATTTAGGGTATCTTTAAACCCTAAGAAATACATCTTCAAAGTCCCTTAGGGTAAGCTACTTAGATATGTAGTGTCTAAGGATGGGATCACTAACAACCTTGAGAGGATAAATTAGATAAGAGACTTGACCTTACTGGTAAATAAGAAGGGAGTCCAATATTTACTTGGGAAGATCAATTTTATCAATAAATTCATATTAAGCTTCACAAGATTGGTCAGAACAATCACATTAATCTTGAAAAAGGACCAAGCCTTCAAATGGATGCCCAATGGGAGAGTAGCATTTGAAGAAATAAAGAGCACAATATCCTTTGTGCTTGTACTTATTAATCCCAACTTTTCCAAAGAAATTATTATGTATATATATGGAAGTGATCATAGCCTTTCAGCCTTGCTAACTCAAAAGGAAGATGGGGTAGAGAAGAACACCTAATCACATTTTATTCTAGAACATTGTGTAGCTATGAAGTCAAGTAAAATTTTGTAGAAATGAAATCCTTCGCCATTATCAAGGGCCTTAAGATGTTCAAGCACCTTGTGGTGGGCAATAAGATAATGGTTTACATTGCATATTCTAATGTTTGTGAGTATATCATGCAAGGAGAAATTATAGAGAAGAGGGCCAACTAGATCACCAAGATCCTAGAATATGACATAGAGGTCAGGCCAACCAAGATAATTAGAGGGAAATGAATCTATGAGTACTTGGCCTAGTACATAGATCTCCTATTAGAAAATCAAAACATGTTGGAGTTAGCCTTAGTGAACCAGTTCAAAGCTATGGAATATTAGGTGATTGACCAAGGCCTCTTCAAGAAAAATGGTAGGTATCTTGATGGTCTCCCCATGTATAAGAGATGTTTTTATAGATTATAAGGGTCAAGATATATGCTAGTCCAAGGAGTCATATTCAAGATAAATTTTGGTGAGGACCTCTTCAGATGTGTTGACAAGCCCAAAGTAGAAAATATTCCACAAGATATGCATTTTTCCCCCTAGGTAATTATTTTTTAGCCAAGACTACCATGACCAAGATCATGTGGATAGGGTCCTCCGATCTGACCATGTTCATGAATTATCATCAAGCAGTCAAAAGATGCTAAAAATGCCAATTCTTTATTGGGAAGAGGATAAACTTAGCCATGACTCTCATTCTAATTATGATCGATGAACCTTTTTCATAGTGGGGCTCAAAATTCATTGAAATAATCAACTCAATCTCTAGTATGGATAATAATTTGATACTGACAACCACCAATTACTTCACCAAGTGGACAAAGGCAACCCTACTAAAAGAGGCAACCAAGAATGTAATTCTACACTTCTATGAATATCTCATGACTAGATTGGACTCAAGAAAAATGATCATTTCAGACAATGCAAAATCTTTACTCAGATCCAGGATCTTTGAATTCACACTCTAGAATGATGTTTTCCTAAATACTTCATCCAATTACTACATGCAAGGGAATGGATTGGCATAATCTACAAATAAACACTTGATTCAACTAATAAAAAAAAAGGGTAATGACAAGCAAATAGACTAGCACTTTCATGTGAGAAAAACTCTATGAGTGGATCACATCACCCCAAGCATATCCTAAAAACATCTCTGTAGGAGCTTGTGTATGCGAAGGAAGTGGTGATGCTAGTATCTTTAGAAATCCTTGTGTAATATCTCTTGAAGGCTGTCAAGATTGAAGAGAATAGAGTGGTGGAGGTTTAGCTTATTGAATTACTCAAACTTCAAGAATAAAGGGAGCTAGCGGGTGACACAAAGATCATTTGGTAGAAATTAGTAAAGCGATGGGTCAACAAAAAATTTAGACCCAAGACTCAATATTAGTGACCTAGTCATTAAGTATGATCAGTGGGCCAAATAACTGGGGCAACATTCAAAATTTGATTCTCTATGAAGATGACCTTTTTGCTTCATCAGTGATAGGCAATGAAATGATTTTTAAATAAAATATCTAAAGGGAAATGCCTTAAATATCTTCATCAATGGGGTTTACCTGAAGTACTTCAATTAACTATTTTCCATCCCTTACAAATAATTAGATATTTTTATTTCATCTTTGTTGTGGTTACTTTCCTCATTGTTGTTTCCCTTATTGTTTTCCTTTCTTTTTGTTGTTTCCTTTCCAAATAAGTGTCATTGGTACAGGTTCCTAGTCAAATCACCACATGTCCTCTCCCTAGTCTCTCCATATCTTCAAAAATATTCTTTAAAAGATGGTTATATACCTACTTACTCTATTATTAATGTTAGATGATCC
The DNA here is from genome assembly GCA_037957365.1 of Torreya grandis. Classification (NCBI taxonomy): domain Eukaryota; kingdom Viridiplantae; phylum Streptophyta; class Pinopsida; order Cupressales; family Taxaceae; genus Torreya; species Torreya grandis. The sequence continues at coordinate 160,515 of JARHVA010002669.1, forward strand.
ATTGTGCACATTTACCTATAATGATCATCACAAATCTTTTGAAAGGTGGCCTTTCAAGCATGCATGCCACTCTTATCATTTATGAGGGCGCTCAATTTTGAATTTTACATGATGAGCCACCTATTGGCACCAACACATAAATACACTACATATTTATTAAAGGTAAACACATGACACTTTGTAATTATGAAGAGAGCATTGAGCAGCTAAAGCAAGTAAAAGTGAAAGCCCAAGCATTGAAAGGATGTAGAAAAAACTATCGAGTAAGATTTTATAAGAGTAAAGAGATATCTTTCAAATTAGTCATCATCTTATTAGACAATGGAATCTTTTATATCCTCTTCAAGAAGTGAGAAGTACCCTTCAAAATAGGGAGCCCATGGTTTGAGTAGTAGAGAAACCCCTCATCCCACATACACCATGAATAACTCCTACACTTTAGCCCCTTCCCAAGTGAAAAAGAAGATACCAAACACCATGTAGGTGACTAAAGGACCTTGCAAAGATAGCGCCTTGGTGATTGAATCTACAGATGAGATTTTCAATCCAGAGTTGGCCCATAATCCTAAGAATCTAAGGGAGGGACCCTATACCCAAAAAATTGATCAGATTAATAGGAAGGAGTATACCTCCTTAAGGTACAAAATATGGGATTGCATTTTATTATAACACTTAGTGCCCTATGTACACTCTTTTCCTAAAATTGTCACCCTTTACACCAAAACTTATGATGCCAAAACTAGCACAATCATAGGGGATGCCCATATTAGGGTTAAGATTGGTACAGATAATGTCAAGGTTATGTTCTAACTCCAACATGACCCTAAGAATATCATCTATAGCATCGATAGCCTTCAAAGCATCTAGGAATCCCAAGTAAAGGATAGGACACACTTACTTGGGTCTCTTCTCAACCAAACTATCATATATATGCCTCCCATGACCTTACACTTGTTAACTTTCCCTACAATACATATGAAAGACACTCTATCTATGCTAGCATTCATCTTGGGCATGGATAGCAACGCCAGTGTCAAGGAGTTTTAACTAGGCATAATCTTCCTCATGACCATGGTAGAGAATGTGGAAGCATTTAGGATGGACTTCATTAAATCCATCACCTTCACCATAAGAGCATAATAAAATTTTTTATTGATAATAGGTACCTTATAATATTTGTCTTACCTCATGCACGTAATTTATATACCAATACTCCAAGTTCTTCTCCAAGTACATACAACTGAACACCATAGATATAGTAGCCTCGATCACCACATGGACCCCCACCCTATTAATCATCAAGGACTATTATGATTCTCAAAGTGGTTTATGGATCTAGTTGTCATGGATATTAGAGGGCAAGATGTCATTCCATATATGATAGATGAATAATATGCATGGTTCATAGGCAGCAAAATCCTATTTGACTAGTTCTAGGGGGGCATTTTTAATTCATTTGAATCCATGGGTTTGTTGGAGATCCCTTATAACTCCCCTATATGTTGATCAATAAGACCCCAACCCTCAAGTTAGCCTAACAACTCGATACTATGGATTTTATCTACAAGGTAGGTAAGAAGAAAAAGGGGTTGTATGCCATTCCTTTTTTAAGAGGTGACTTCACATTGTAGAAAAGGAACTAGGGATGTCTCCTCATAGCCAAGTCAATAGATTTGGGCCTTGACCTAATATATGATAGATGTGATTGTGACTCAATGAGATACATATCAAGGTTGAAGACTACCAACACACCTGAGCACTAGGCTCATCCCTACTTAGAGAAGAAGAAGTCACCCACGTAAGACCTCCCTCAAAATTATGTGGAAATGGTCTTGATCTCTCAAGACATCTTCAAATCATGGGAATCTTTCTATGATCAAGTATGAGCCTTTGACCCTACTAAGAATTTGTATAAAGAGATGAAGTGATGACTAAATGACTTAAGATAGAATTAAGAGAAGAAATTTTCCTTCTTAAATTATAGATACAAAATTGATAAACCACATGTTTTTTTGTATGAGGATGCCCTAAATGAGAAGTTTGAAAAACTATGGGATGAGTCCCACCTAGAAGAAAACACATAATAAGAGGAGTCTACAACTAAAATTGAGGTGTCAAGGGATGATGATGAATAAGATACCCCATAGATGAGGGAGAAGACACCTCTCCAACAAAAGAAGCAATATAAGTAGAGGTTGTAATGGTCTAGATCCTTTAAACATGGCCACCACCTAGATTCTTATATGTTACAATCCTACAATAATAACAAGTGCCATTTAGGCACTTCATGACTAGGTCATCCCAGCTCAAGTAAATTGAGGCCCCTATTTATAGTACATTAATTGCCCCTCCATAGAATAAGATCTACTTTTCAAGTCCCCTTATTTATACCTCCACCTCTTTCACTACTTCTCCTTTTCTCTCTATAGCTCTTGTGCAAGTTGTAACATTGGATACCATCCAATCAAGTTCTTTGGATCCTCCCATCACCTCTTCCTTAGCCCTTATGGCACCATTATAGGTTATGGAAAATTTCACTACCCAACCTGATACTACCTTAGCCCCAATCTTCTCCTCATCTACCCAACCCACTACTACGACTGACCCATTCCCTTCTACCATCCCTATCTCCTCCTACATGCCATTTCTCATTCCCCCACCTTCATCATCCATCTCATCCTCACTCATTTCATAATCACCATTCCCTCTACCTTAGAGGCTCCCTCCTTTCTTTCTTAATCCCTCACTATTAATTCTCTTGATTTATTATGAGTAGGATCCACTGATTCATAGTAGAGGCTAGACATCCCATTCACATTTCCCAATGGACCACTTTTGTGGGAGAAATCATTCAAGTAACAGATCAATTCAAAAAATAGTTGGATACAAAAAGGTTAGCTCAAGTGGCTCAAGTGGAGAATAAAAGGGGAAAATAGGCTAAGACTGATTCCTAACCCCAAGTATGGTAATTCTGTGACCTTAAATAGTAGTACCTCTTGGTCACTCATCTTACCCCATAGGTAATTAAGCCCAAAGAATAGTTGTAGTTAGGGGACTACACAATCCAAGGCATTGGGATTAACTTAAATCAAGCTTGACCCACTAAAATGGTCAAAATTATGGAGGAAACATAGAATTCTATCACTATGAACTACGTCAAGCTAACCTATTAGTTGGAGAAATCCAAGCAAGAACTTGCCAAGGTTAAGGCCACAACTGACCACCTTAATGTTGAGTCTAAATCTATGTACACCAAACTCAACCATGTAAGGATTGATTTCTAGAGATATGTCATAATGGAAATCTTTTAGGTTTAATCTAACAAGCAAATGTCTACCAAAACTAAACTATAAGAGATAAAGATAGATTTGGCTGAGGTCCACATGAAGCTTTTCAATACAAACTGGGTACTCCAACAACAATAAGGACCAGGAGATTAAAATATTGAAGAACAACCTCACTGCTCATCCTTAGGGTGTATAAATCCTTCCCCTAATCTAAAAACTATATAATTCCTACTAAGAAAGGATAAAGGTCACAACAACATGCCTGAATATGATGCTTGTTTTCATTATAGATACACAAAAGTTATCCACCTAGGTGAGCTCATCTATAGATTAGATAATCACCTTCATCACCCCCAAGGATACAAACTCACAAAGCTTGGTTAAAAATCTCTATAGTACTTATTTTGAAATGCCACAAGTAGTAGGAGTGGATGATCAAAGGTAGTTAATGGTAAATTTAAATGAGTTACTGAACTATAGTAAGACAACAAACAAATGCAAGGCATTCCTCCTCAATACCTTAGAGAAAGTGGTCTAATAGAGGAAGGGTTGAATAGATAAATTAATCTAATAAGGACTCCCCTCTCCTTTCTTGGCTAAAAATATAATTCTCGTTGAAGATCAGTTCAAGGCATTGATCGAGGAGAAGCAAAATGACTAGATCATCTTCATGGCTCTCAGTCAAATGCTTGATGCTTCTAAAGTGGAGAAACGTTTCTACCCACTTGCCCAGTTGGAGTTTTGGACACTAGTAGTGGTCAAAGGCTTATGGAATATATCATTTAAGGAGATAATTAAATTGGATATATTCTCTAAGGCTCTGAATAAAGGGACCCATCTAAAGGAGGAAGAATGGGCATCCTTGCAGGTAGCCCTTCAAAAGTTATAAGTATCCATCTTACTCCTATTTTTGAAATTTTTCTTCAAGTAGCCTGAGCACTAGAATCTTTAGGTTATTCCATCTATAGTAAAAATCCCCTATTAGTCACCATAATTGTGGATCATAAATCCACATTGATTAGTTTAAAGTAATTTAATCTACAACTTTAGATTCACTTGGTAGATGGCAATTCTTTGGTGCTTCTCAGTGGTTTCCCCTTTCATCCCTTTCTTTCTTCAGGCCCCCTTTCTCAAAAGTTTTTAAATTAGAATCCTCCTTTTACTTCCTCTATGTGGTATCTTGATACTCATCTAGCTTGGGAAAATATTCATTCTCCTTAGGAGGAGCACTAGATCAACACACGTCACCCATACACTCCTCAAAGTTATTTACTTTTGGTTAGGCCTCAAATATGTGCCATTGGTTGATAGGACTTTGAGAGCCCCATGGGGTAGTTAATGTAGTATTAAAATTCAACTTTGTCAAATGGCATCCCCATGCTTATTTTGGTGAGTGAATGCCTAGCTTTTTCAAGAGAAGCATCAGTTGAACACATGACATTCCTATAATCAATCATGTTCGTAGAAACCTTAGTCACTCTAAAGAAGCACTGATTTAATGTGTGTCATCCTTGTGACTATATAAATAGGGTGTCAATTTTTAAAGATCGATATAGTGCCATTGGATGAAGACATGGGTCCCTCTTTCCAAGAAAGCTTTTGAAACACTTTAAGCTTCACCTAAAGTATGATCTCATAATTTTGGGGGGAACCAAAGCCACTAAAACAATATGAGTATATAACTCTAGGAGAAGACGCATGGTAACACCCTACTTATCCTAATCATAATGGCCATAACAAGAATAAGTAGTTGGACCATATATGGGATCTAGGAAGTAACTACACTCATGAGTTTAAAACCATTTTTAGTTGAAATGGCATCATGGGTGTGATTGGTGTTATTTATAGCTATCATCTCTTCAATCAATTATTTTTCCTATATATCTAAGTTTCTTCCTCTTTAGAATGGGTTGGTGATTTTTTTTTGCATTATTATTTAAATAAACAACCATTGTAATATATTAGGGTATAGTAGCAATTAGAGTATTATTTTGCACCTTACTAGGTGCACCTCATGGATGTTATTGGATACTTTGTATGTGCCTTCTATGGCCTTCTATGTTTATTTACCTATCCATAATGAAGAGGATATCGTGTTTTATGTTATTTGGGGTTAAAACTATATCTGTTTGTTATCCCTTTTCTTTTACTTCCATAGTGTAGATCTTTATTTATGCTATAGATCTCAATTCATGCTCTTAAGCTCCTTTATGATCTATGGTGTTTAGAGATTTATGATATTTTATGCAAGTTTACGTTAACATTTCAAATATTTCAATGCATCACCTTAGATCAAAATTACTTTTATTTTGTTTACTACTTTCTTATTCTATCCCTTTTCATCCCCCCTCAAAATTGAATGAAGATTCAGCTTCTAAAAATTGGAGGCCTCTTTATAAATCACATTTGGTTTGACATTTGTAAATCTTCCCATAGATTACTATCAAACCTAGAGTGAAAACTTTAGGCATCAACAAATGCTAAAATAAGAGGTTGTAGAAGATTGTGGAAAGCACTAATATAAATATTGACGAGATAAATAAATCACACTCATAGTCAAAGGATACATCAAAGAATATATATTGTAAGAATGAATAATAAAAAATAGATATTGATGATGAAGAATAATAAACTTGAGGAAAAACAAGATATAAAATGACCCTCAAGATAGATTGAAAGAGATCATCCTAAATGACAAATCATTGGAAACAAGGATATAGGTATGTAAATAAGAAGAAGATTGATAAGTAACCTAAACTAAGATAATGTTACTATATTGTCTAAAATTGAACCTAATAACCTAGTAGAAGCAAGAAAAGACAATTTTTTAATAAGTGCTATGAATGAGGAGTTAGACCAAATAGAGAAGAATGAGACTTTGGAACTAGTTCATAGGCCTAAGGACAAGAATGGCATCGGCATAAAATGAGTGTTTAGAAACAAGTTGAATGAAAATGGTGAATTCACTAGGAATAAGTATAGATTGGTATGCATAAGTTTAGGGGGTGGGTTTTGAAGAGACCTTTTCTCCGGTAGCAAGATTGGAGGCCATCATATTTTTTGTAGAATATAAAGGATTCAAAGGGTTCAAGGTGTACCAGATGTATATCAAATTTGTCTTTCTAAATGATAACTTGGAAGTGGAAGTGTACATATGAGAAACTTGAGGGGTTATCACTATTAGGTAATAAGGACAAGTTTGTCGATTTATAAAAGGCTCTTTATGGTCTAAATCAAGCTCCTAGAGCTTGTTATGCTATATTAGATAGGTATCTATTAGATCAAGGATTCAAAAGAGGAGTTTTAGATAGTAATATGTACATAAAGACAAAATATGACCATCAATTGATATTAGTTGTCTATGTGGATGACATCATATTTTGTGGAAATAATTTGAGTATGACTAAAGCTTTTGTTGATGTGATGAAGTAGTTTGAGATGTACATGTTGGGAGAACTATCATTATTTATTGAGAAACAAATCAATCAATCAAAATGAGGTGTATTCATCTCACAAGCTAAGTACATACGAGAGATGTTGAAAAAGTTTGAAATGGAATATTTCAAGGATGTTAGCACACCTATGATCATAGGGTGTAAGTTAAGTAAGGAAGATAAGTCTCCAAAGGTCAATCAGACTTCATATAGGATAATGATTAGAAGCTTGATATTCACCACTATTTTTAGACCTGACATCAAAAAAGTAGGTCTTGTGTGAATATTTAAAGAAGATCCAAAAGAAAATCATTTTTAATCAATCAAAAGGATACTTAGGTATCTCAATGGGACTATGGATTTTGGGTTGTGGTACCTAAGGATCAAGGATTTTAAATTGATAATGTATAAAAATGAAAATTAGGTAGGGAGACTAGGTGATAGAAAGAGTACTAGTGGACGGTATCTCTTCTTAGGTGAGTGCTTAGTTTCATGGATAAGAAAGAATAAACCATCTATGGAATTATCTACTTGTGAGGTTGAATACATTATAATAGTGTCATATTGCGCTCAGGTCTTATGGATGAGATAGACATTAAAATACTACAAGGTGCATTATAATGGTCATATCCCTATCTATTCTGATAATACAAGTGTTATAAGTGTCTTAATGAACCCTATAATTCACTCAAATACTAAGCACATTCCCATTAGGTATCATTTCTAGAGAAATAAAATAAGTGAACAAAGTGTTAGACTTAAATATGTTTCTACAAAGGATCATATTGTGAACATTTTTAGCAAACCACTTCCAAAGGCAACCTTTGAACATCTAAGATAGGAATTGGGTGTAATTATTGTCCTTATCAATCATTAAAGAATATAAGTGTTTAGGTATAGCTAATCAGGTTGTTTATTATATCCAAAAGTAGGTGAGTATTGCTAAGAAGGTATGCATGTAGATAGGGGATCTTTGTAGCTCTGTGTTGTGAAGTGTCAAGACAATGATGTAGAATTCATAAGAAGAATGGTTTCTTGAGGTATAGTTAAAGTGTTCCATAAGTTTTATAAAAAAAATGGTATGAGCCTAAAATAAGTGTTTTTTCATCATTTCATTGTGTTATTTATTGAATTTTAGGTCCAAAGTTCATATGGTGGTTTGCATAAGACCCTTTGTCATTAATGTCAAAAGGGGGAGAATGAGGAGAAGGGAAAAGTACCATTTTGAAGTGATTTTATATTGTAATGTGTTTTCCATCAATGAGAAAGGGGGAGTTTTTTATCATGTTTTTCTCATTGATGTCAAAAGGGTGTATCATGAAAAGGCCTTATGGTCATTGATGCCAAGGTCTATTTGATCAAGTGTTCTAGCATGGTAGTGGCATAAAGAGAGTGTTGATCAGTAAGTGAGTATTGTAGATATAAGTAGCCTATGGAGAGTGTGTTATTATTTGGAATAATTATATTTTCAAAGGTGATTAGTGATCAAGGTTGATGTCAAAGGTAGCTTAGGCCTAGTTGGCAGTGTGTGATGAGACAAGGTGCATTGAGAAAGTATTGTCATTAAAGGATGTTGTCATAAGAGAAGTTGAAGTCAAGAGAGAAATTGAAATCAAGAGATAATTTTAAGGTAACTAATGTATTATGGTTTCATGAAAGTATACGTCATTAATGTCAAGGTTGTTGTCAAAGGTGTTCAGGTGCATGGAAGAGAGATGTCAAGTCATATGAAGCTTGGTCATGTGGTTTTAGGTTTGTATGATGTTGTGGAAGTTTTTTGTCATCAAAAACATAATGGTGAAATGATATGAGTGTTTTTTGATGTCTTATGTCTACTCGTTTGATATTTTTTTGAGTTCATGACATGGAAGGAACATGTCAAGAGTGATGTACATTGTAAGCTTGAGCTTAGTCATGGAATGGTGAAGGTATGAGTTGGTGGCATGATAAGGCAAGTGAACTCAAGAATGTGAAAGATTGTATTTAATTTTTTTATCATGTAATTAATGTGTATAAATATCCAGAAAAGTCTCAGGGTGAGCCTATAGGGGTAAGACCTTTAGACGAAGTCTACACCTAAACCATTCTTTAGCCCGATATAACCTAATGAGGCATGAGGATCAAATTTAAAGGTAAATATGTGAATTAGAGCATATATATAGGTAATTCAAGTTTTTTCAATGTTTATCCTAAAGTATGAGGTTATTATTTTTAGGAAAAGGAATGAAAAGTGGTTTTGAGGTCTCTTGACTGCATAAAATGAATGTATGCAAACCTGAGAAGGACTTTCAAATTCTTGTTGGCACATGTAAAATTTTCATGGAAACTTGATATGTTAAGGAGAGATGGGTAATATTACTAGATAAGATATATAAGCATTGGTTTTGTATTTAAGGGGTGGTCCTTTATGAATAATCATTAACACCAAAACTTGTGTTAAACCTATCTAAAACCCTAATAAGAACCTAATATAAAATATTTTTCTCAAATAAACTAAAAATAGACTAAAATTAATATAAAATATATTGGATCACATATTAAACTCACCCAGGTACCTCCAAGTGGTGCTAGTTAGTTAAATGAGACAAAATGCACAATTACAAGCTTATTTGGCAAGAAATTTCTATAGATTTCAAAATTTGTATTAACCAAGAAGAGAAAATGGATGGAATAAAAATTTAGAGAATTATAATACATGAATATTATGGTTTATGGATAGGTAACACCATTAAAAATTGATAAATTGGTCATCCAAGTTATCCAGTCATAGATAGACCTAATGGTGCAAATAGTGTAAACCTAAGCAAAGATGAGAAGATGGATTTTATGGTCTAAGCATGTTATATTTATGTAAAAAAGTGAATTAATATATTATTTATTAATTTTAATTAATTTTCATGCTTATAATAAATTTTGGAGGTCAGTTAATATGGTGAATAAGGTGTTTACAAGTTGACCTATCTAGTTTAGATAAGACTATGTGATATTAGGTCAAGAAATTAGTCTACAAGACCAATATTTGTCATTAGACCATATAATATTTATATATAAGGATGGTTTTGAAATTTAATAGGATAATTTACATGAATAATGAGTCATGAAAAGAGTCTACATAGGTGTTGTATGTCTAAGCCACCATGACGGGTCTTGGAGGTAAATTAGCAGTTCTGAGTAAGTTGCAGAAATGTTCTTGAGAATTTATCCCTTGAGTAAAAGTGTTCCAAGAATTTGGTGATGAACCTAAGGCCATGGATAAACTATATTTATGTTTAATTTTTTATATTTTAGTATCCTAAGAGTATTTTTACTTCATTTTTAGAAGATAGACTTTTGAGGTACACAAGCATAATAGGGTAGTTGGTCCTAAAGGAGCTTTCATGGTATGAAAAAAAGATACAAGTATAATTAATCATGGAGGAGGTTAGTATAAGTCTTATGATAATTGATTTAATGGTTTTAAATTATAGGATAAGGCCATATAGGCCCAATATAATCAAGCTTTGACTCTAAGAAGATATACCTAATGCAACTAGGTGTCCATGAGGCTAAAAGAGATATGATGCTTAATTGAATGTTGCAGACCAATAAGGGTCCAAATTTAATTTTAAACATGTTAATAAATTTTTATAATACCTATTATATGTTTTAATTCATATGTTTAATTATTATGTTTGACTAAGTGGTGTGTAATCATGAGTATAGTATATATACAAGACATTTTAGGCATATTTGGAGAAGTAGAGAGCAATCGAAGGGAATGATAAATAAATGATCCTAATGAGGTTTGGTAACATTTTGAAAAGCCTCAAAAGAAAGAATATAATAATTTCATGAAGATAATATATGTGCTATATAGTTTAATATCAAGGTCATATGACCTATTCAATCTTGAAGAGGGCTAGTTGAGCAAAAAAGCCTAGAGGCAGTTTAGTGAGAGATCAATTGGAGTAGAGATAAAAGAGTGATTATATATTGAGAGGATATTAGAGTTTCATCAGAGATGTATTCTTAATTTATGATAGTGAATATATTTTAGATAGATAAAATAGAGTGTTGAGTTGAAAAATAGAAGAAAGAAGTGTGATTGGTTGAGTTGGTGCTTGGTCAAAGAAGGAGTTGAAGCTTCCCCATAGGTTGTTGCTTACATAATTGGTCTTTTTTTAGTTGGAATTTATTCAAGAGGGAGTTGGATCTGATTTGTGGGTTTATGTTTGCATAACTATCCTTTGATTGAGTTGGTGCTTAGTCATTGGGGTTGTAGCCTCCTAACAAGTAGGTGCTTGATGAATTTGGGGGTGGTGATCTATGTTTGGTTGGTGCTCAATGAAATTTGATAAATTATCTTATAGGATAGTTTTTCCAATCTTTATTTCAATGTATTTAATTCCCCATGAGGGTTTCCCACATATGTGATGTGTTATCTTATTTCATGCTCATGTGATTAGTTTTTAATGTATTATTAGATCACTAAGTTACTTTGAATGACTCGTGAATGTTCAAGGATAATAGGTTGAAAGTTTTAAAGTTTAATTCAGCACACCCTCTCAATCATTTTTATTCCAATAGGATGTTTCTATGATGACCTAATATTAGTCATCACCTATTAAAAAATTAAACCAATATGTCAAATCAATATCGATGTTATAAAAATAGTGATTTATAAAAAAATATAATAATACACATACATATACTCACATGTGAAGCTCTAGGGTTTATATCTAATGTTATATAAGTATCCACAACTACGTGGAATAAAATAAACCATGTATGGGCCAACCACCATCATGTATAAGCTGGTGTACAACCAACATCAGTAGCATCAAGTGTTTTTATGATTATATTCACATATGTTAGGGGGATTTGAGATAGGTTTGTAGGAGTAGGACTGCCCATGTCACCCTTTTGTTATGGATACCTAATTTTTTGAATTCATATGTATGGTTTAGGATGCACATCTTGAGGGATGCCAATTGTTTTGGTAACATGATTAAAATAAAAATTCTCATATATATCTAACCACCAGTCATTCAACCAAAAGTTGACCCAAAGATATCTCAACTCCACTCTATCCTATATCCATCCAAATAACACCCTATACAACTTCCACATAATATAACAAATATTGAAATGATCAAATATTAGGTGGCACTCCATTATACAACCCTTTATAACTCTAATCATCCCCACCCACCTTTATGCATATATCTATGGATATGCCCATCCACCAAATGGCATACCCACAAGCTAGATAAATGAAATGTGCTCATAATCCCATCAATGAAGAAGTGTAGTTAGCCCAAACTCTTTGGCAAGACCCTGTTGATTAAAATTATGAAGGTAACTATATATGTAGGAAATCATGGTGTAGCTCTAATAGTATATCATTATGTGATCCTTAATATCATGGACAAATATGTGCATTAGATAAGAAATGAAAACCCATCATTGTTAACTGCAATAAAATATGGAAGGTTCAAATGAATTATTAAAGGTGTAAAACATACATCAATACAATCTCGGATAATAAGATAGTAGTATCCTCAAGGTTATAACTTTACCCTCTATCATGTCTTGTCTTATAAAATTAGGCCTAGGCAATATGGGTTGGCCCACTAGCATCGTATAATGTCATTCATCATCTAAAAATTGGTAATCACATAATCTATTACACATTTTCCAAGATGATAGTCATATCCTTTATACAGATATAGAAGGCACATGTGTCTAAGTCCCATCACTAATCTAGGGTAGTTATCATGTGCATATCATATGGAATTAGTGCCACCTAGGGTATTATTTAAGGATTGAAAAAAAATAGTATATAAGGGTAGGTGAATTTATGATCCATCATCCAACATAGCATAAGTGAATAATTATCAACTTACAATAGAAATAATTTCACTTTGGTGAATGTTATGATTTGTAAGAAATTACTTAAAGGTGAAACATATATACAAAAAAATTTATAATGAAAATATAATATTATAATAAATGTTATTATCATATTTTCTATTAAATTATAAATCTTAAATTATTGAATTACATTGGTATGTGTCGTAATTATTATTTAATAAATTAATTAAAAGTGAGACATATTTTCATGTTAATATAATTATATAAAAGGTAATATCATTATTTTTATTAATTGTTAAGTTTTAAATTGTAAAATCATATTAGCATGTCTTAATTTATTGATATACTTTTACATATTAATTATTACTCTAATATATTTTTAGAAAAAATATTTAAATATTAATATAAAATCTAATAGTTAAAAAATATAATGATTGATAAGGGGCTTGGGGTTAATAGGGATCAAAGTTTTTTCACCATATACCATTAGAGACTCCTATATGTAGGTAAGGTAAAAATGAATTTTAATGGGGCTTCTAAATAAAACCCTAGCATGATAGGAGTAGGCAGATTTTTTTGTGACCATGATGGACAACCATTACAATTTTTTCAAAAGAACTAGGTGTGGAGATGAATAATATGTTAGAGGATCATGTTATGTTGAAAGGAATCCAAGTGTTAATTGAGCGTGGTTGGGAGAATTTTATTGTAGAAGGATATTATTAGATTGTTATCAATGTGTTATGTGTTATTAGGACCAAATCTTGGAAGACTTATATTGTTTTTGATGAAATGAAAAATTTGGGGGGCTTTCTAAAGCATGTGGAGTTTGGGTGTATGAAATAGGTAGGGAATTAAATGGATGATTGAGTAGCTAATGTAGTGGTGAATCTAAGATATAATCATAAGAGATTTATATTGAATGGAAACCCCCCTATAAATTATTTGTTGAAATTAATAACCCAGGACATGAAGGCAAGCTTAGAAAGATTGAGTTAATGGATATATATATGACATAAATAATTATGATGGGATATCTATCTATTTTTTTAAAATGGAGTGAATAAATGATTATTAGGCTTTGGTTTTATGATGAGTGGAAGTGTCTTGAGGTGGTGAGTGATGTTTGACAAGAGATATAGGTGATAATCACATTTAATATGGGAAATATTTATAATGAGTGGTTTGCATTGTAGATGTGTGATCACTAAAGCCAAGAGATGTGTATTCATAAGATGGGATGGTGGTGGATTTTAGGTAGATGTATTTTTTTTTAGTTATGGCATAGGGAGTTTGAGTGGTGTGGTGGAAAATAATAAGTATTATTCTAGGTAGCCTCAATAAAAAATATCAAAGGGGTAAAAATTGATTGGGGGGTTCATCCAAAGACAAGAGTAAGGCATCATACAACTTATCCTAAATGGCTGATAGGGGAGGTAGCCTTAGCTTAGTTTTTAGACCATATTGAAAAATATATTTGTAATTTATTGATGATAATTTGGATCTGAAATATGTTAGAAGTAACAGTTAAGGTTGATGAGCTAGAAGAGTAACTGATTGTGAAGATTCTAAAATCATTCATGATGGACCCTAAGAAATCTATTTAGCATAGAAATGTCTTTTATGTTGCATAATAAATTATTGGATCAAATATTTTTTTGAATGCAATTGGATATTTAATTTTATAGAAGAACATTTATATTTGGAGGTTCTTATTCACTCGGTGGGTTTAGATATTATAGACTATAGCCACACAATCTTTGATGGGATTGTGAAATTACATAGAAAATTAGACATTCTAGTAGTCAAAATTGCAATGTGGCTTCCCCTTGAGTGCATTTTAAATCCTTGTGTGTTACTATGGAAAGAATGAATGGGATAAGGTCAATGTCAGGGTTGTAGATGGTGGAAAAGGTGGTGAGCGGGTTATGCAAGTTGTGCAAGTAGTGGAGGGAAATCTACCTTTAGGAGCAAAGGTAACTATGCTAGACTAAATCTCGTAATGAATGATGTCTAATTTGGTCATAGTTTGGTTGTATGGATAAGAATTTAGTGCCTTAGTTTTGGGTTTTTTAAACCTATTAGGCCTTTTGTAAACTTTCAATGTAATATCAAATAGCTTATATAAATAAAATTATTGTTCTAGGTTTTTGACTAGTTATTGTGGTGGAGGAATGGTGTTTTTAATGTTCAATCCTCATTAATCAAGTATTAGCTCATTAACTATCTTGGTGGGTCTAAATTATGTTTTAGTTTTTGCTTGCAAGGTTGATTCCTTGAGATGTTTTTTATTCTCTTTTTTCTCTAGGGACGTACCCTAGTTATCTTGACAAAAAAAATTTAAAATAATAAATAATCTATTTTTAAAATTAAGAGAAGTTAAATTGTAAGTTAAATGTAACCTATTAATCATAAAATTAAACTTAATATAGTTATGCTTTTTATTTAAACATAAAATTTACCATTTTTTAATTTGTCATAGTTTTTTACTTCATTACAAAATACATATATAAAATAATAACTTAATATTAAAAAAAATAGTTATGAAAAATATTTTAATATGATAGAAACATTATTGTATTAAAACATATGATAACTATAATGTATAATGTTCATACAAACAATAATATAATGTTATAAAATATGAATAATTTATATAATGTGTATCGAAATCATTCAATTTCACATTTCACAATAATATTATTAACTAATAAAAAATCATAAAATGTATATTTATAGAAACCAACATCATTATCCCCATTAAAATTTTCTAGGTTACCTTTAAATTTATTATTAATGTAATAATAGATTTTCATTTGTTAACATACAAGTCCTTTGAAAGTCTTTATTTTCACTTGATATCTTTGCTCAAATTAAAAGCTCCACATTATTTAGTTAAAATATTTAGATAAATATTCAAAAATATAATTTTCCATAAATTAATTACATAAAAACATTTTTAAAGACTTCTTAATAAATAGTATAAACTTTAAATAAGATCTAACTACCAATAAATAATGAAGAAATATAAATGCCAATATGATAGTGTTATTTATCATATTATATTCTTATGTTTATGTTATAATTATTGTATCTTATTAATTATAATTTATAATTAATAAAGATAAATTCATATCATATATGATTTATTAGATAAATAAATAAATTTTATTATTTATATATAGCTTTAATTTTTTTGGTGTTTTATATAATTCATTAAAAAGTAAAATTTAAAATGTTTATCTTAATCAAATATTTAATTAAACATATTATATAAATAATTTTTAAATTTGAATATGTGAAAGTCTAATTTATTATAATCATGTTTTTGATAAAATAAAATAAAAATTTATCTAAATTTTATTTCATACATATCGATCAATTTTTCTCCATATGACATGGGTTTCGTTATGAAACATTGGTCCTATCCATATCCACTATGCCAAACATATATTGCATATGCTACAAGATTACTTTGTCTTTATATTAGGAGAGCTCTAGTTTAGATGTTGCTAAGACTTTTACATGCTTGCCTAGACCACCTATCATTATGAAACATCGGTCCTATCTATATCCACTATGCCAAACATATATTGCATACATTACTAGATTGGTTTGTATTTATATTAGGAGAGCTCTAGTTTAGATACTGCTAAGACTTTTACATGCTTATCGAGACCACCTATCAAGGTATTCTAAGAAATGAATTATGAATCAAGCCTTTGTTAGACATTTCCCTAAAAAACATAATCTATGTATATAAGGTTTCAAGGGTTTTTCAGCTCCTATTGATTCAAATATTTAAAATATAAATATTAGATCCAATATATATACCATGTGAAATTTAATATGAATAGTTAGGTGAAATTTAATTTACTAAAATTGTCTACACTATTTTTGAGATAAAACTTTAGCTGATATTTTGAGAATAATGAAATATTTATGACAATTCAACTCATGCAAGGATACTCTATGAAGGACATGTCAATTTATTAATCCCAAAGGAATAACTACTACCTTATTTTGATGTTAACTATTTATTAGTCTGGCTTCTATCAGTGAATTAATGTACTTTGATTTATGTATTGGAAATATGTAAATATTTTTTCCTAAGCCAATTGCATAGAGTTTAAGTCATAACATAGAATAATATTATTTTATGCATTCTGAGTGGCTAAAAACATTGCATGTGGTAGGTCAAGGTAGCATGCGATTTTAGGCATTATTTTAGGTCTGTCAGTCATTAATGGCCAAAAGGGTGGTGCACCATTTTTTAGCATTCCAAATGGGAGTCATGAATGAAAGGTTAATAAAAATATATAAGGCGATTGCCATAACAAGGAGTTCAAAGCCAGCCTCCATCCTTTACATGTTTCTTTTGTAGTTAACCTTTGCATATAGTCAAAAAGCTATGTTGAATTTGAAATCATGCCTTCTTATATTTTGAATATCTCTATTTTCAGTGAAGTAGAAGGCAAAAGCATATTTAATTCAATTAAGGACACAAATTTCTTTGAAAGAGGTGAATGCTGGTGTTAGCAAAACCAAAGGCATGAGGATAGTCAAACGCTTCATATCCATTCCAATCTCATTTCTCAAAGCACCCAGCTATGGTAATCAGTTCAGAGTGCCTATTTTAAGTCTTTTACTATGTAGTAGAAATATATTTGGGTGAGCATAGTGATAGGTCACATGGATAACTTAATATCACTAGTGAATAAGATCTAGAGGGCCTGCATGACACTAGGTGACTTTGGAGAGGATAGTGTTCTACCCACTCTATGGGATTTCCTCCCCTTCATTGTTGTTGTTGGTGGTCAGGTAAGCACCATCAATATTATTATTTACATTTCTCAGTACTAAGAGCTCTCTTTAATCTCCAAACACAACCAAAATAGTGGAAACGTAGGAAATGTGGATAAGTTTCCTTAAATTTAGTGAAGATGTCATGAACATGAACCCTAAAGCATTCTATTACCTAGGCATATGGTTTGAATCATATCCATTATGATCTAAATCATTCCATTAATAGATTATTTACATAGATCTAAATAGATCTGATGAATGTTATCATTGATCTAAAGGAGACATTTTTTTTTTCTTTTCTTTTGTCAATAGAGGATTTTTGAAATTTAGAGAGAACTCTTTGAAAATTTTTAAACCACATCATAATATTTAGGAAATGCTTGAGTTTATTCAACCAAGCTAGCAAGGAATGAAGTGGGTAAAAACCTGTATCTCATAAGGCCACTAGAAACCTATGCTAAACTATACAGGTAATATGTGTTTCTAGTTTGTGACATTTTCTTCTTTGAAAACCATTAAAAACATTTTATAAATATTTGATTTTTAGATAATCCCATAGAAATCTTTGAAATTGGGACAAAAATGTATTTTCATTTAGTGATAGATTTAACACTAAGATTCTTTGGAGGCCTTGGTAATGTAGGTAAGAGTTGCCACTTCTAAGCTTCTTGTCCTCAGTGCAAGTTCGTAAGTTTTTATTATTTTTTTGAGAACAATAATTTGTTTTCTTTAATTCTATTTATTTTTTTAATTATAGGGAACAATTAATCACTTCTTATAAATTTTAAGGTGATTGAAAAAATCTTTTCCCTGTGTATTACACTGGCATATTCTAGAGGTGATGAACAAATGCATCCATGATCAATTGGCCACCGTGGTCTTCACATTGAAATTATCTTCTGATCACTATCACAAAAGTGTTTATTAAAAAAGTTATAAATAAAATTTTAGGTGACCCTACTAGATTGTTGAATTTTACCCAATTTATGAATTTTAGTAGATTCATGAATTTCACACATTGAGTGTATATGCCCTTATGTAGTGTTGAGTATAAAGTTGAAGTATCCATCATATATTAATTTGTCATTACTATTTTGATAAAACCACTTTGATGGATTTATAAATAATGTATTTGTAATGAAATTTATTGTATCTTCTAAAATTTTTTAGGGATTAGTTTTAATATAGGGGACTATTATGAACTTTTTTCTATAATTATGTAAAAAAAAATTTAAATATTAAGAAGTGATAGGCCAATTTATCTAGGAAGCCTTAGACTCATATATTCATTTATGGGTATACTATAGTTAGTGGGATATTATAGAACATTTTCAAATTAGCAATGCTTATATTATAATTATTAAGACAAATCTATTGGTTATCAATAATCACAGGAAGGTTATAATTGAAGTATTGCTTAATTATTCATTTTTAATGCTAAAACTACTTTATTATACTCAATTTTGAGAGTTAATTATTTGCCATGATAATAAATATTGAATATTTCTCTTTATTTTTTGCTTTATCCAGGGTAGGTACATATTTTGGGTTTATTTTGGTAATGCCTTGCAAGAACTTTTTTGTTTTGTGAGAAGCTTAAACGCTAAATAGAGTAATTCAAATAATGTGTCAGTTGTGTTTTTTTAGTATAGAAGATGAAGGTTTTTTCACTATTTATAGCCATTATAAAATTAAAGCCATTGGCACCATAAATTGTAAATTGATACTTTTCTTGAAATATGGCCCAACTATGGAGAAATGTTTTCATCTGCTAATGTGATTTTCAATATATTTTTTTATAGTTTATTTGAAAAATATAATTTATTAAAATTGTAATTCTAGTTAATATCAATATTAAAATAATTATAAACTACGATGATTATATATGAAGATATAAATTCAATAATTTGAAATTATAAACACATGTATTTCATTCCTCTCTTGGCAAATAATCCAAGGGAGAAGATTTAAACTACCCTATGAACAGAGTTCATTTGTTGTTGGGAATAAATTTTAAATTCAAGGTTGATATTAGATCTAATATTACCTATTGAACATCCTATAAACACCAGTTCACTAAGTTGCCTCTTCCCCATCCAATTATAGACATTTACATAACCTAGAAAAGCCTTTTTGTTGAAGATTGATCTAGGTCAAATCCTTATCAATATAAAATAGCCATGAAAATACTTTTGATTTTTTAGATTATAACCCAATTTGGGCTACACTCTATCTTACCTTTTCAAGTGAATATAAAATTCACTTACAAAGCCTATAGGTTGGAGGATTTTATCCCTTAGAAAACAATTGCTACATATCCTTATCAAAATTTAATGATTGCTTATTTTCTACAGACAATAGCAATGGAAAGTACATTTACAGAGAAACTAACAAGTCTCATAAACTAGAACTATCCCAAACTCCTATAACAAATTTCCCCATAGGGAGTTGACACTTTGTGCCCTTTAGTTTTATAGCATATGATATAATCTTACATGATTTAATAAAAAATGTCTGTCTATTAAAAAATCATAACACTTATATAATTATTCACCCTTAAAAAATACATCGATGCAAACAACCCAATGCCCTTGAGACTACATGCATCTAAGGTATCTCTCCTACTATCTATTAATTTTAGGGCTCTAATAATTTCCATCATGTGACAGTAATGTAACTCTATAGCTTGCATATTACCATGCATCTACAAGTTCAAAAAACACAACATCAACAATATCATATACAAATTTAATCAACTTAATTCAATGTGTAAAAAAATATAACTAGTAGTTTCCCCCAAGGGTATAAGGAATGCTAAAATAAACAGATATTTGGTCTTCATGATTTTGTGTGGTAAGTGATTAATTCTTGTATTTCCATTGATAACAACTAACTTGATCACCTTATGATTTTTTGGTAAGTGTTTTAATTGTATAATGTGGAAACCCCTTGTTATTTGGAAATCAAACCAATCAACTCTCTCTAGCATTTGGGACATATCACCAATGGACCACATTTGATCTAAACCAATGATTCCTCTATCAAAACATTCACATTGAGACATGAACGATGTCCCCTTACACACCCATATGACATAAACTTTTTAAAATCTTTATTACTCACTTTAACTACAATAAAACCAACAAGATAGACTTCATAACCTCAGTTTATTACCCCCACATGAATGTAATTGCATTAATAATTCAATTTACACATTGTACATAGAACACTTACATAATGAAATATAAAATAGTCAATAGTGGGCATTGCTCATGTAAATCTAACAAATACTATAAAGTCATGTCATGTATGTGATATAGGCCCTCTAGTGTATGATATCACATAAAATAGTTTACCTTTTCCCCTCATCATCACTATCATCATCATCACCATGTGAATCACTTTGAAATATTACACCACCTATGATATCTATATGGCATAAATATAGTCATAGTGTAGACAAACATAAGTTAAATATAGACTTTTAAATTATAATGCATTGTCTCCACATCAACTCATTGATTATGGTGTTAATATATTAGTAGTGTATATGAACATAAGTTGCAATATAGGCTTCGAAACCTCAATGTCTTATCTCCACATTAGCAAAATTATAGTGTTAATTTTAGTTTCACACTAGACATGAAACCTTATTAAAATCAAATCTTCCTTATGTTTTCATCATAGACCCTTGGCAATAGAAAATGTTCAATCAAAAAATTTGTCATCCTACAAGTTGTGTACTAATTTGGAATGGGTGAATGTCATGCAAATCTAAAAATTATCCTAAATTTAGATACATTATAGGATATTGTTTCCCCTACCATCACCACCTGACTCACCTCTTCACACAACACACCTTGTGGTGGAGGCTTTGGTGGAGATTTTGACTACGGTTTGGGTAACATGTCTAGGTTTAACAAAGGTATTGGTGGTAGTTTAGATGGTGACTTATGGCTTAGTTTTGGAATGATGATGACTAATGGGTTAGTGATGTGTGGGTGGGTAGTAGTCTCGTTGTTAATCACCAGGAATGACACTGGGTGGTGAATCATCCAATCTAGACGGGTTCATGTATTCCCTAGAGCCATGCATCATAAATGTGAATTTATCCTTGATCGTGGTGGAGCTGTTAGGGTATCTCATACATTTTTTGAATGTTTTTTATATTATATATTTTTATATTATGAATTTTTTAGTATTATATACTATTATATATTTCAAATATATTATATTATTTTATTATATATTATACAATATATTATAATTTATATTTCATTTTATGTTTTAAATTATATATCATATTACGTATAATATTATTTTATATTGTAAATATTATTATATTATATTATATGACATGATATTGTAAACCTTGTTTTATATTATGATAATATATATTTCAAATATGTTATATTATTATAGTATATTTTAATATTTTTTTAATAAATATTTACCATAGATTAAAATTATGAAGATTTAACAAAAGAAAATATTATTTGAAACCTTGACAAAGAAAATGAATGTAAAGAAATTGTTAAATGGGATGAGCTTAAAATGGAAAAATATTTAAGAAAATAAATTATAATTAAAACAATATATAATTTAATATTATATTGTAAATATTCATATATTATATTATATTATTATTTTTTTAAATATTATGATGTTATATGTTTCAAATATATTATATTATTATAGTATATTATAATATATTTCTTTATAAATATTTACCATAGATGATAATTATAAATATTTAATGAAAAAAGAAAAATTATTTGGAACAATGATAAAGCAAATGAATGTAAAGAAATATTAATCTCATAGAGACAAATAAATATGGAAATATAAAGATCCAATGAGTTAAAACCTTATTTGATGGTAGAAATTTTATGCACTCCATGATAAAAAACTTGAAAATATAAATTAGTATACCTAAAAAAATAATATAAACTCCATAACCTCACTGTATTATCCACACATTAGCATCTTTACATTTTTTTTATTTGATACACCATCAAGTATTGAGTCTTTACTTAATAAAGGAAGTTAAAAAACCATTTATAATGGATGCAATGTATGCAAATATAATAATTACTTTGAAGTTAGGGCATGCATATGATATGTCCCTTCTGATGTATGATATCACATGAAATACCTTATTATTGCCCCTCCCCATCACCTCACAACTCACATTGAAAATTTTCACCACTTGAAATTTTTTTACGGCCTTGTTGTAATTTATTTGTGTTAATATATTAGTAGCCTAGATGAACATAAGATACAATATACACTTTGTAACTTTAATGTCATGTCTCCACTTTATTGGCATTATAATGTTGATTTGAATTCAACATTGAAGATGGAGCCTTTTCACAATCAAATAAGCATCATGTTCTCCTTGTCAACCCTTCATAATAAAAAATTCTAATCAAATAAATCATGACCTTGGATGGTGTGTACCCATTTATTATGGATGTAAGTCATCTAAATAAAACAACTTCCTTAAATCCATACAATCTTCTTAATGCCTAAATATCATCTAGTAACCCAACAGACACAAATACAATATATCACAACCCTTTGTAATGGGTTCAAGGTATGTAAATCCAATAAATTCCATAGATTCAAGGATTGTGTATGGTATGGCTCCTCTAGAGTATAATATCACATGAAATACCTTATTGGAGCCCCTCACCATCACCACTTGTAAGTGTTATATGGCCTTAGTGTAATTTATTTATGTTAATATATCAGTAACATAGATGAACATAAGTTACAATATAGAATTTAAAACATCAATGTCCTATTTCCACATCATCGGCATTGCGTCATTGATTTGAGTTTCACATCGTAGATGGATCCTTCTCACAATTAAATCAACACCATTTTCTCCTCAACAACCCTTCATAATAGTGAACATACAATAAAATAACCCATGACCTTACATGTTGTGCACCAATTTTTAATGGACATACTTTATGTAATTCTATCAACTAGTTTAAATTTATACATTCTTCTAAATGCCTAAATGTTAGGTCAAATCCCAATGGACATAAATGTAATATATCATCAAATTTAAATGACATATTTTACACAAATATTTGGAATTGGAATTAGTTGATGATCATAGGTCATGCTAAGTATAGTAAGAAATTATTTTTTGTCAACCACATCACATCATGTTTGATCAACCAAACAAATGATTGGGAAAGATAATCACAAATGGTTTTAAGAAATGTTAATGAAAATAATTTCTCCTTTGAAACCATCAATATAATCCTGATTACCCACATTTGTTTTGACCCCAACATATAGATGTCCTATAACCAAAACCAAGGGATTACTATTTTGACATAGAGATTGGGAAAATATGTTATCTCTTTCTATAAAGAATACAAGCCATCATAGACTAAATAATTTCATGATGATTCATATCTAAATCTATCTACCCCCATAATTATTTTACATGAACTTATTTTGAAATCTAAATGAAATATTCAAGATGAGTTAGGTGATTATGGTGAGAATCAATGGCAAGTTAGTAGTCATATGTTGTGATCAAGGTTTAACTATCAATTTACACATAGTATATTTTATTAGGCATCTGAAGCCACCTAATTTAAGTGAGTGGGATAAGGTGTCATGCATATATGGATGATGGATACTCCTTAGGAAAATAAATCAATAAGTATATTAGTAATTAAAATTTGAATAAAATATGCATAATTTTGATGGAAATAAATTGATGTTTGTACCTAATAAACCTTCCAATTTTAAGGTATGATGCCAATTATGTAAAAATAAAAGGTCAACCATACATTTTTGTACTTAGTATAATAATGGAATCATAGAAATAAGTTAATGTCCAAATGCCACACCATAAGCATATGTTGAGTTTCTCACATAACACATGCTGAGTTGTTTAGCCTGACATGCATTATAGTCTAGGTAAAGGCATGAGATGAAAAAAAGTATCACAAGAGACATATTGATGATGATTCAATGGATTTTGGATTTTTGATGCATTTATGACATGTATCACTTTGTGTCCAAGCTCACTCTTCCATTTTCATTGACCTCTTAAGAATACTTTATAGTGTATTAAATAGTTGGGTTTGGCCCTCCTTATTTCTTTGGATGTTTTGGTTTTCCTCCATGATACTCTAATTTTCCTCCTTATAACTTAAATAGCTTTAACAGTTGATGAATGCTCATGGCTGGGGCCCCTTTTTTTAGGAGGTGGGACCTACCACATATCTTCAGGTGACAATGCCAACATTTTTTAATATAAACATTAAAATGTCCTCTATCATGGTTGATGTGGACTAAAGTATCTTAAATTTACAAAGCAAATTTTCTTAGGAAAGGGTAGAGTAAACCATAATAGGAAGGTTTTGAGAGATAAAATCTAAACAAGTAAAAATTATATTTATAATAATAATTTATGCGAATAGTTTTTAATATTATTGTAAGATTTGTTTTTGGATTTTCCTATATTACCATTTTAAGAAATATTCATCCAAAATGTAAATAAAAATCAAATAAAGAGGAATGAAAGGTATAATAATATTATTATTGGATTTATTACCATCACATTACCTCTTTGTAGCTCCTCTCTAGGATTGCAAAACTGATTTTGGATGCAAATAACTTAGATGTTGGATTTCTTGAGTAATGTTTGATAATGGCTTCCAAAGAGATTTTGTGCTTTGGAGATGGATTTGATAATGGATAAAATGGATATAAAGAGGTTGTTATGATAACAAGATATCAAGATGAAAAATTGATTTCAAGTTTCCAAGTTGGTTTCAAGTTAGTTTGAAGGAGGGGGTGAGCTTGGTTATATAAGAGTGGAGGGAGAAATCAATAGATCAAATTCAAATTTGAGCCATTGAGATCAATGGCTAGGGATCTTCCATGTAATTTTTAATTCTATGGAGATCTCTAGCATACAAAATTATAGAGAAAGGGGGATAAAATTAAGGAGATTTCTACAATCCTTCAAAATTATATAAATCTCCTATTAGGGTTTAGGGGTTTAGGAGAGGTTAGAATAGGGTGGTAGTTGGGTAGGTAGATTATTTTGTATTTTTAGATTGGCAAGTGGCTTAAGGAGTAGGTTAGTGGGTAAATAGGTCTTATTAGGTGTTTAATGAAAGGATTATTTTTTTTAGGATGGGTTAAGGTTTTTAAAATGTAGGAAAAGGGATATGGACAATGGGACAACAGTTATATTAGCTAAGAAATGTAGTTATTAGGTTAAATTAGTAGAACTAACAACGTGAGAAGATTTTAGTGCATATATTTTACCCATATTTGAAAGGGTATTGTGAGTGGAGTGATATGGAAGGGATAATCTTATTTCAAAGAAGAACCATAATGTTAGACAATGTTAGATGTTAGTAGGATATGATGTCCCCTCAAGGGAGTATGTGGGGTGAACTGACCCGAATGGTCACTCAAACAAAAATATTAGGGTGGGATAAGATTAGGATAGTAAAATGGGGTTGGGATGCCGCAAGGCATAGCTAAGGTTGAATATGTCCTAAGTGGAAATGGGATAAAGTAGCTCCATTTTGATTGGTTCTAGACAAATGACTAATGTTTATAAAGTGATTTGATTGATAGGATAAAATTGATTAAAAGGGTTCAAGTTAGTGTTAAATCTTGTAGCAAAGATACAAGATAGGGGAGGTTTGAAAAGTGATAGAGGGGATAAAATTGGTTTATTGATGATAAGGAGATATTTTATGTATGATTCATTGCTTAAAAAATGACATGTGATTTTCTAGTGATGAGTCTGAAGATGGGATCTGAATGAGATGAATGGTGTCCAATCTATCCTTGGGAACAAAAGTGAGCCTAGGTGATACCCACATAGTTTGAAAAGGCCTCAAGCTGATCTAGTTCTAACTTTGGATGATGTTGGATGATAGGTAAAGAGTATGCCTGAAATGACTAAAGGAGGATAAGTTGACAAAATGCAGGTGATTGAGTAAGTTGATGGGGTTTAGAGGTGACAAGGGGGTTTTGGAGGTAAATGGGTGATGGGATGGGGGGATAATTAGGTTTAAGTAGGATGTTGATAGGTGAGATGGGACAACTAACATGATTAGTAGGATGGGTGGTAATTTTCAAGTCATTGATAATGTTTGCAATCCTTTTTAATAGTGCACCATTTGGATGTGTGCTAGTGACATAATATAAGTCAAAGGTACATCAAAATAGGTGCATGGGGGAACTTCATGTTTAGTGACTTTATCCAAATAGGTTTGGGAGTCACCTAGACCATCTTTGTTCCCATAAACATTAATAAGAGAAAAATATACAAGATGATAACAAAGAAAACGAACAAGATAATAGAATTAATATATACATGATTAACTAAACAACCACAGACATTCAAAATATACACATATTCACACAAGATAATCATAAGATAACATAGACCAAATATAAAGATAATGACAAGAAATGAGACAATGATAAAATGATTTTAAACAATGGGCCTAGTGGATATTAGGGGATATGTACATGGGGTATGTTTATGCCCAAAAATACTATAGGGGAACAAGGATCCAACTAAATTCAATGTACCCATAAGTGGGGTTTAGGCTGATCAATGAGGATTTAGTATCATAATTTATGCTAAACCCCCAAAGTATAAAACCTATGTTTCACCCTTCCATAATGATAATACTATTTAGAAGGTGGGAACCATAGTCTTAAGGATAGAAAGAGACAAATAGGGATGGGATTCATCTTGAGGTTAAAAAGGAGACATGATTGTCAAACAAGATATGATGGGGATGATAGGATAGGGAATGGTGATAAATATGAGATGAGACTTTGGGGACATATATATGCTAGATATGGATAAGTGACTCTAGAGGACTTCCCCAATAAGTATTCTCATTACTCAACAAGCAATCTCATCTACCTATCTTGTGTCGAAGAATTTTATTTCATGTTGTTATATAAGAACCTATGATGGATTACCACTATTGAGACTAATGTTAAGATTATTTTACCATGATGTTGGAAACTAGTTTTCATCATGGTACTTGCCCAAGGAACCAGAGAACTAGTTTTCACCATTGGATGGATTTTTTTTTGGACTATTGGGGAGATGTGATGATGGAGTGGAAAAGGACATGCCCCCAAGAGTGGGGACTCATAGATAGAATATAGTGGATCTTGACAAGTGTAAAAATGCTTTAGATACATGATGTTCATTATATCATCAAGTTCTTCACCATCTAATGTGGCTAATTTATAGGCTTTAGATCCAAACTTGGCAATTATGATGTATGGTCCTAGCCAATTTGATTAAAATTTGCCCATCTTGTCCTAATTGGCATTAGTGTTTTTTTTTAAATTTCTACATCACGACTAGGCCATTGACTTTGAATTCTCTAGACTAGATCTTTTTTTGATATTGGCCTTTTAGTCTATTTTGATAAGATTGCAAGTGATCAAGAGCCTTTTGTATCTTCTCATCTAAGGCTCTAGTTCCTATAGCCATTCTTCTCTACAATTATGATCAGTGATGATTCCCCTTAATGAGATTCAAAGGAATGGGAGTTTTAATTCCACTGGAAATATCACTTCTATCTTACAGAATAGGTTATATAAAGTGGCCCTAGTAGGTGTGCAAAAACTTGTGTGATAAGACTACAGAGTTGGATATAGTTTTAGGTGCCATTTCATACCTATCTAATTGAATATTTTCTTAAGTATCTTGATAAGGGTCTTATTCATTGCTTTAGCTTGTCCATTTTGCTAGGGGTAATAGGGAGAAGAAAAATGTTGATTGATGTGATACCATTGACACAAGGCCTCAAATTCCTATTTTTTGAATGATTTTTCATTATCAAAGATGATGTTGGTAGGGATGGAAAAGATATAAATTATCTAATTGAGGATTAATTTGAAAATTTGGAAGATTGTAGTATAGGTTAACAACATTATTTCTACCTATTTAGTAAAATAGTCCATTATGATAATAATAAATTTATGACCATCTAATGAATTTAGATTAATCTTACCAATTAAATCAAGTCCCCAAATAAATAAGGGCCATGGAATCATGATGGGATGTAGATCTTGTGAAAGTGCATGAATGATATTCCCATGATATTGACAAGATACACACTTTTACATGTATTGGCAGGAGTCTTGTTCCATGGTTGGCTAATAATATCTAGTCTGGAATAGTTTCTTAATCAAGGCCATTCCAATGATGTGACCACCAAAAATACCATCATAAACCTCCATGATCACATGAGAGGATTATTCTAAGGTCAATAATCTTAACTAGTCACATCATAGACTCTATGATAAAGTGTGTTATCAAGGATTGTGTAATGAAAGGTGTGATAGATGAAGGCTTTACATTGTTGATGATTAAGTTTAGGGGGTAGGATGTTATCATAGTGGTAAGTCAATATCATAGTACTAGGGAAGATTGGGATTAGTAAGTGAAAAAATTTAATAGGGAGTCATGGAATGATGTGCTAGGAGAATAAGATGTTCTATTAAAAAAATTTCCTTCTAGAATGTCTTCAAGGAGATTAATAAGAGAGCTAATGGTGGCTATTGAATCAACCCCTTTATTACTCCCTCTTGGTACTTGCTCAAATGTAAAGGATTGAAAATTTTATTTTAATTCATCAACCAATTATTTATATGGGATTAAATTCTCATCCTTTGTTGGGAACTCATCATTGACCTATTTAATTATTAGCTATGAGTCTCCAAATACTTTTAAATGTTAGATATTCCATTGGATAGCTAAGTTAAGGCCAATAATAAAATCCTCATTCTCAGAGATATTTTTAGTGCATGGGAAGGTGAGGAGGAAGGATTTTGGTAGAAGGTCACCTTGTGGGGTGATGACAAGGATGCCTACCCTTGATCCACATATAGTAAATGAATCATCAAAATATAATTTCTAGCTACTTGATTCTGAAGAACTTAATATAGACTCATCTGGGAAGGTTTTTATAAGAGGATCAAATGTTTAATATGGTGCTCCCACTAATTGATCCATTATGACTTGTCATTTAATGGAATTTTGATTAACATATTCAATATAAAATTCAATGAGCAACATGATCCATTTGGCCATTCTACTTGTGAGGGCTGATTTTGATAATAGATACTTAAGAGGATCAAATTTGGTGATGAGTTGGACTTGATTATTAAGCATGTAATACTCAAGCTTTTGTGAGGAAAAGACCATGACTAAACATGCCTTCTTAAGTGGATTATAGTTTAGCACATAATAAATTAGACTGTGAATAAGATAGTAAATGGCTTGTTCTTTGCCCTAATCATTATGTTATGCTAGGAGGGTACCTATTGCACATGAAGTTGCTAAGATATAAAAAATAAAGGGTTTTATTGATATGTGAGGTGACAAAATAGATAGGTTTACCAAATAGTTTTTGAGATAATTGAAAGCTTCTTGTCATTCAAAGTTCTAAATAAAACTGGTCTTCTTCTTTAGGAGATAGGTGAAGGGGTGACATTTATCTTCAAGAAGAGAGATAAAACACATAATGGCTTGAAATTTTCCTTGAAGACTTATGAGCTACTTTAGATTGAGAGGTAGAGGAATTTTCATAATTTCCTTTACTTTGGTTGGGTTTACTTCTATGCCTCTTCTAGAAACTATGAATCCCAATAACTTTCTTGAAGTTACACCAAATACACACTTTTGGGGATTTAATTAAACATTGTATTCTCACAATATCTCAAATAAGATAACATGGTGTTTTGACCTCAGTCAGGACTTCCCCAAATATCATCTACATAATCATCAACTATATTATGTATCATGTCATGAAAAATAATAATCATGGCTCATTGATAAGTTACACCAAAAATTTTAAGTTTGAAGGGCTTGAATTGATAACAAAAGGTCCACCATGGAGTGATGAAAGCTATTTTGTGTTGGTACTCATGCATCATTTAAATTTAATTATAACTTGAAAAGACATCTATGAGAGACAAGATTTCATAGCCTGCTATTGAGTTCATGATCATGTCAATATTCAAAAGGGGAAAGTCATCCTTTGGACATGCCTTATTAATATCTCAAAAGTTTGTGCCAATTTTAATCCAACCTTGTGGCTTAGTCATATGAATAATATTAGAGATCCAATCAGAATAATAGATTGGTCAAATGAAACTACCTTCCAAGAATTTTTGTAACTCCTCCTTGACTAACAAGGCCACTTTGGAGTGCATATTCCATATTTTTTATTTGATCAGTTTAGCATTATAATACATATTCAAGTTATGTACTACTAGGGAGGGATCAAGTCTAGGCATGTTGGTGTAGCTCCATGTAAATATGTCTATGATTTCTTTAAGTAGATCAATGATAACTTGACATTCCTCAAGTGTTAAGTATGCCCCCAATTTAACCATTTTCGGATGTTATTCCATCTAAATGTTAACTTATATCACTTCCTCAATAAGAGAGGGAGATTGATCTTGTAAATAGGGAATTAATGATATTTTAGAACATGAAGTAAAATAGTCTGAAAGTTTTGTATCAATGTCAAAGTACTCATCTGATTCAAATGAGACGTGTGGGAGTTCTTCTAGATTTTTAGAGGATATTCCTCTTTAGATAGTGCTTATCACTTTGATCATGGGGTTCTTGTTGTTCTCTTAAGTATGCACTCTAACAAATATTTATAGAAAAGCCTTTTTTGTGATCACCAGATGGCATAAAATCTTGAGCTCCCAAA
Source organism: Torreya grandis (assembly GCA_037957365.1). Lineage (NCBI taxonomy): Eukaryota > Viridiplantae > Streptophyta > Pinopsida > Cupressales > Taxaceae > Torreya > Torreya grandis. The sequence goes on from JARHVA010002669.1 coordinate 191,658, forward strand.
ATTTCCAATATTGCTTCATCATTTTGAAATGTATCAAAAGATGTCTCCTATTTTTTATCCTAGTCGATGAGTGAGGAGTAATGGAGGGATATGTTAATGGTGTAAATGGTAGTATTAGGTAAGAGGTTGGTGTCAACAATATATTTAAAGTGACTAAAAATGGAACCTATTTTAAGGTCTTTGTCAAAAAGAGACTGCTCAAGCATGAAAGGAGTATCCAAAATAATATTGTTTAGGTCTTCATAAAATAGTTTATATCCTATCCCAAGATAATATGGATATTCTTGAACTATGATAGGTTGAAGCCTTCCTTGTTCTTGTTTTCATAGTCCTTTCCATTTATATTGTATATTTTCCATTATTTTCTATATGTGGGGAATTGATTTCATGGAGATATAAGGGCCTCTTCATTTGAAGTAAGCCATGAGTCAACTAATTCTTAAATACAATATTAAAATTGTAATTTGAACTTGAGAAAGCCATAGGTCCAAATTGATATCTAATTGGATTGGCCTTCCTCACTGCTAAGGACCCATAACTGGATGGGTAAAGTGGTAAATCACCTACACAAAATGTTTTATATTTCATAGTCTTCAAAACCCATAGATGCAATTTTCAATTTGTTAACCTTAGGTAATGGATCTAATGCAGATATAAGCTGATCAAGGGATATATACTTGGAAGATATGGGACTTAGGATGGAATTGTCTATGCTAGGGTAATGATATGATGATGAGGATTGGTCTATTTGACAACTATGAAAGTGATCAATTTATCTAGGGATGGTGACTTCCATTTTAGAGTGGGGAAATTTGAGACATTGATGTAAAGTAGATAGAATAACATACATTTTATCAATCCATAGATGTTTGAGAAACATACTATAAGGCAAATCTACATCCACAACATAGAGTAATGTTTGGTGTACTATGGGCCCCATGATAATAGGAAGGTAGATAGTCCCTATAGATGGCCTCTCAATATTATCATAGGCCTTTATCATAATCAAGGTAGGACTTAAAGATGCTTTGAATACCCAAGTTTCATCAAAAATTCTAGGTTGCATAAATTTAATGTTGATCCTCCATCTATGAGTACTTGAGAGATGTAGTGGTCAGATATAGAAACTTCATTAAATAGTGGATAATTATGGTGGGGGATAATTGGAAGCATGTCCTAGGAACCAAGAGTAACCTACTATGAAGGGGATAAATTTCCTACTAATGCTTGTAACTGATTGGTATCCATGTCACTAGGGAATTTGAGATCATTTAAAACATGATTAAGTATCTCTCAATATAAATTAGAGGTTTTGAGAAGATCCATTAATGAAATTTGAACTAGTGTTTTCTCAAGTTATTAAATAATATCATAAGAATAACCAAAATATCTTAAAACTTTACTACAAATAATCCTATTTGGATTAGTGGAAGAAGTAGAATTATACTTGTGTGGTACCCTAGGAACTATGAATTTACTACATCTAGAGGTGATAACACAATTATTTAGTGGTCTGGTTAATTTTCAAAATGGTGGAAGAAGGTGGAGTGGACTCTTGGGGGTTGCAAATTTTAATGGTGTTGATATAGTGGTATAACATGGCATGGGAGTTAGTGTGGTTAGAGGAAGAGGCTTGATCCTAGTCTCTTTGTGGTCTCCTATTTATTTGATCATGCTTGGGTAATAGGTCCTTATACATTCCTAGTTGCTTATTTTTAGATTGATTTAAAGGATTTCCCCCTTTTATTTCAATGTCACCTATTTCAATCAAGTCCTGAATATAGTGCTTTAGTTGCATACATCTTTCTGTATCATGACCTTTGACCCTATGGTATTTATAAAATTCATCTTCATGGTACCAATTTGGTTTTGGTTGATGATCATCCATAGTTATAATTTCAAGAAGGGTGATCATGTTAGTAGCAATTAATTAGTCAAGGACCATTTCAATGGGTACTCCCAAGCTAGTGAGTGCTCTTTTGCCAGTTTGAGGCTTTGGCTTGCCTCATGCTACATGAATACAGGATACATTTTATTATTATATGTGGTTCTTCCTTTATACTATTTACACATGTTTTTACTTGGAATCAGTGACCCCATCTCCCATAATATTCTTATTTTTGAAGAATTTTGGCTTTCATGAAAAGGAGTTGTCTTGATTTTGGATGCACTCATTTTAGAATATAACTTGTTTGCTCATTTTTCAATAAGGACTTTTTCAATTTACATCCCTTTCTCAATTAATTTATCAAAGGTTTTAGCACATTAGAGTTTTAGCTGATATTTGAGCTCAACATTAAGGTTATCCACAATTATTTTGGATAACTCTTTTTTAGGTACTTTACATCTTAAGCGACTTACTAAACTTCTCCATCTTTGTAAGAAGTATGTCAGGATTTACTTTCTTCTCTAATTAGTGTTATAGAGGTATATCATAGAGATTTCATGTTCAATATTAAATGAAAAGCATCTAAAAAATTATTCTGTTAATTCTTCAAAGATAGATATAAACCCCTTGGGTAGGTGCATGAACCATTATAAAGTGGGTCTAGTAAGAATTTTTGGGAAATTTTTTAATAAATAGGCATCTTTGTATGCTATTTCTTGGAAAACTATGTATAAATCTTGTACATGATCTCAAAAATCTCCTTTCCCTTAATATTTTTTGAATTTAGTTACTTCAAAGTGTGGAGGGAAAGGCATTTTTAAAATACTCATGTCCAAGGGTGAAGAGTAAAAATATTAATAATTATATTTTAGAGCTTGTGAGCATGGGTTTATTTATTTTAGGGTCTCCTTCATCATTTTCCACTCTTGTGTGAATGTGGGGTCCCCAAGAGGATTAATGGTTTGATTTTGACTATTTTGGGGGATATGGGTGTTTTGAGTACTATGAATGTTTTGAGAATTAGGGATATTTTGGGTGTTTTATGTGTTTATTATGTTATTTGATGGGGGTATGATGGATGTTGATTTTTAACAAGGTGTAAGAGATTAATTTGTTGGGTAAGTTGGTCTAATAAGTCCTCTAAGAGATTTTGCCTACTATTAGCCTCAATATTATTATTATAGAGGGGTGTTGGGAATTTTTATTATGTAAATCCATAGTTCACACCTCCTTCTTCTTTGGGTATTTTATTGTTATGTACATTTTGACATGGTGTGTTAGGATTGGTGGGATGATGGACTATATTTTATAAGAGGATTTGGTCAAAAGTTGAGGGTAATGTGCCCCCTATTTAAATATCATAAGATAAAACATAATGATGGTTTGCATAGATGTATTATCCAATTAAATTACTAACCTCATCATTATGGAGGGGATTTAATCATTCATCTTATCCTTAAGTGTATTCATATCCCTATGGATATTATCATGATCTCGAATTGGACCAACTAGATTCCCCAATGGGGTTAAAGTCTTAGTTGTAAGCTTATCCAATACTAATTTGGGAATTGGTGTGAGTTACCATTTATGAAGTGTGATAGGTGATGTGGAGGTTTTGAATACTTAGTCTAGAAATCAAATTTACTAGTGGCCAAAGATAATGATGTGATGATCATTTTAGAAAGGGTTGAGATGACTATGAATTACCACAAGATAAATCCTTGTAAGAGACCAATATAGTAATAATTAAAGAGAATGATGGGATCAAATACCTTATCCACTAGCAAAAGGGATGATTGAATGTGTGATAGGTGAAGAAGTCATTTTATAATGAGGAGTGATGAGTGGTAGATTAAGATATTGATAAGACTCTGTATATTGATAATACCTAGTCTAAAGATGTAGGATATGATAATGAGGACTTAAAATGATGGATGACCACTAAAAATTGATTCCAAGACTAAATTCAATATTCAATAGTGATGAGAGGATATAATATTGATGGGGTATGGGAAACTAAATATATAGGATGAGATGAATAGAAGCTATATGATGGGTGTTATGTGGATGGAGAAGATATAGGATGGAAAATATGATTTTGTAGAAATAACTTTAGGATATGTAAGGATGGGGAGATATAAGATTTATAGAGGCTTAAGGAGGTTTTTAATACTAACTTAGTCTAGAAAACAAATTTACTAGTGATCAAAGAGAATGATGTGATGATCATTTTAGAAAGGGATGAGATGACTAAGAATTACCAAGAGACAAAGCCTTGCAAGAGACCAATCTATTAGTAATTAAAGAGAGTGATGGGATCAAATACTTTGTACACTATAAAAAGGTATGATTTAATGTGTGCTAGGTGAATAAGGCCCTTGATATGGATGAGTGATGGGTGCTAGATTAGAATTTTGATAAGACTCTATATATTGATAATACCTAGTCAAAAGATGTAGGATATGACAATGAGGAATTACGAGGATGGATGACCACTAGAAATTTATTCCAAGACTAAATTTAATATTAAAGAGTGATGAGAGGATATAATATTTATGGGGCATGGGAAACAAAAGATATAGGATGATAGAAGTTATATGATGGGTGTTAGGTGGATGGAGAAGATATAGGATGGAAAAGATTTTTTGTAGAAATTAGTTTGAGATATGGATGGATGGGGAAATATGAGGTGAATAGAAGTAATATGATGTATATTAGGTAGATGGATAATATAGGGTATATATGAGATTTTGTTTGGGAGATATAGGATGGCCAAGATGAAATATATAAATTACTTAGGACAAGGATGTATAATGGATAGTGTTGGATATGAAGGGTGTGGATTATGTAAGGTGGGAATTAGATGGGAGAATACATAAGCTATATTTTAGATGATGTCTCAAATAGGAAGTAGAAAATGTGGGATGGGAAGTCAATACAATATGGGGAGATGATATATAATGGATTTAGCTTAAGATATAGTGGTGTGGATAGGATTATAAGATGGATAGTAAATTAGATGGGAGATGAAATATCATAGTATGGAGGATATGATATGAGTATGAGATGTAGGATGGGTGTGGTTTAAAATGATGAGATGAGAACATATGTTTTCATATGGGTACCTAAGGTGTCACATACAAAATAGGGTATGGATGACTCAGTTTTGTAAATAATATAGGTCTAATATAACACTCAAACAACACACAAAATTATGAATCCTAAATTAGTCAACTGATAAGGGTGTGTGGCTTGATGCCTACACTATTAAACAAATTCATATGTGATTCTATAGGTCGGTGTCCCATTATATAATCCATCAAACCCTCTTAACCCTACTTGCATATGATAGCTACTTTAGAGCTAATACTGACTCTTATAGTAGTACACCCGTTATGGCTGAAGGCTCATAATATAAGTTTACACAAAGGTTTATAGGTTTATCCCTTATATACATGAAGGTAAAGTGGGGTTCAAGTATATATAGGATGTTGTCTAACGACACTACATATTGGAGATTAATTTTTCCTCACTCCATGGAACCATTTATGGGGAATTCTACTTAGGCACTGCATAACAACTCTCCTAATTTTTATATTCCACCAGAATATAGAGTTTGGTCTAGTGCATGGTGGTTAAATCCATGTCCAACCCCTAATTGATAATCCCATCCATGGGGATGAATTCCATGTCACATGTTATCTTAGACTCAAGTAGGGATAAAACATAGGCAAACACATGATTAATTTATTGATTAATTATTCTATGTGAGGAAACACAAGTATATACAATCAAGAAAAATCACCCACATAACAAGAAATTATATATAATAAAACTTGATTAATATACTATTGTCACCCCTTCCTAAAAGCATAAAAGGTTAGAAAAAAAAATAGGGTGTCTTCAATATTTAAGGGTTCTGCACAATAGGGGTTAGTAGTTTTAGCTTTAAATG